>CM077266.1:1950000-2057500 GCA_039654775.1 Spinibarbus caldwelli | reverse complement strand
TTTTTTGAGTCAAATTCTTGCATTTGGGCTGTTACCAAGCAAATGAAATCAGTATCAACAAAATTTATCTTTGCAATGCATCTGAAGTGGCATTTAGATGTATTTACACACTCTTTAATGCAGCTCAGAGGGACATAGAATGCTAACCTGCGCAGTTACAAATGCATAAATGATGTTTTGATATTTGAAACATAAAACGTTGAAAACAGATGTTTGAAATTATTTTTAAAAAATGAAAATACTTTAAATGTGAAATTAAAACGGCCAATAGGTGGCAGTAAGTCAGTATTAATAAGTGAGTCATTGCGAGTGAACCGAATCATTTAAACGTTTGATTCATTCAGGATTTGATTCATGTTGCTCAGAGAAGCAAAACAGTGCTGTGGCTGTGTTTGGAATTATTTTTGTTGTAGAAATAGAGCAAAAACAGCCAATATGGTGTCTAAAACGTAAGTCTCTTAATATTAACTTCTTGTTTATTGAACTGTTGCATAAAATCAATATCACATTTGTAATCATGCTTATTTTTGGAGAGAAAAAAATGGCACTCTTCGTGTGATATTAAGTAAATGAAATGACAAATATAGGCTATACATTTTCTGCCCCCATATCTTAAATTATGTGATCATTCTAAATGTATTGTAATAGACTGAATCGTGCAGTGAAACTCGTAGGCGCACTAGTTTAAGCTATGTTAACTGATTCATTCTCTGTCAGCAGGTGTCGCGTTTGGCTGAAATATAAGAGTTTTCCCGGTAAAGACTGAACACAAAGCAGCGCGGCACCGGACTTTGAACTTGCAGCGCTCATGTTTTTTTTAATCAAATCATAGCCTTTTGAAGTTTAATCGTTACATTCAGCCATATCGCAATTCTTGTCTTCCGTCTCCAAATTTAAGACCTCTTGAAATCATAATTAAGACTTTCTTGTACAATTTAAGACTTTTTAAGGCCTTAAATTTGATACAACTAAATTTAAGACTTTTAAAGACTTTTTAAGACCCCGCGGAAAACCTCACACACACACACACACATATATATATATATATATACATATGTATGTATATATGTATGTATGCATGTATGTATGTATGTGTATACATATATACACACACACACATACATATATATATATATATATATATATATATATATATATATATATATATATATATATATATATATACATATATATACACACACACACACACACACACACACACATATATATATATATATATATATATATATATATATATATATATATATATATAGATAGATAGATAGATATAGATAGATATAGATATATATATAGTAGGGGGTAGGGGTGGGAATCTTCAGGCACTTCACGATCCGATCCAATTCTGAATCTGGGAGTCACGATCCGATTCCAAAACGATTCTTGATTACATTTTTCCCCAATTAATTCTTCTGCTGTGCAAATACAAAATTGCTGTTTCTATGCTTTTTGTTTATAGTTGGAATCTCTGTATGTCAGTACTGCCATCTTAAAAATAGGGGTGTGAATCTCCACTGGTTTCACCATTCAATTCAATTACAATTATCATTATCTCAATTAACTCAATGTCACCATGCGTCACATTCTTAGTTTTCAATATTACTGCACATGGCTACATTTTCATATAAATTTTATATCAAATTCATTTTGTGCAAAATTTACTTTTTTTATTATTATTATATAAGCAGGCTACTTTTTTTTTTTTTTTTTTAAAAATACTTATTTAAAATAAGTGTTCTTTAAGTATCTGAAAGTTTACAGACAATAGTTATGGGTTTTTATTTTTTCCTCAGCATTATTGCCGTTTGATTATTACTGAAGAGATCATAGACAGTGGCAGCTTTAACAGGCTGCATTCACACTAATGCACAGATCCATTTTGATATATCAGATGTTTTGTCCTGCTCTGAACACATAACTGACTGTGTGTAGCCTACATCAATTTCGTATAAAAGTATTCAAAAATGCAAGTGCATTTAACCGCAATCGAGCTTCAGGACAAACAAACACAAAGTGCACGTGAAAGTCTGGTAGTGCACGAGTTTCGTGCATCTAATAGTACTGCATTCCAAACAGCATAAATGAAAGCATATCTAAAGTAAAACACAGCGGGTGGAAGCACACACTGTCAAGCAATGCGCACGTGTCTCACAGCGCAAAATCTGTGCGATGAAGCCTGCCGCGTCTCTAGCGCGCACACGTGCCATATGCGGGGAAAAAACCAAGCTCAGAATCGATTCTGAATATATTATATATTCAGAATCGTTGAAGAGAGAATCGCGATGCATCGGAGAATCGATTTTTTCTCCCATCCCTAATATACATGTGCATCAAAAAAAAATTTTGAATATAGTGAAAAAGTTTTTTTTTTTTTTGTAACATTTCAAAAAGTGAAACTTTCGTATTTTCTAGATTCATTACATGCAAAGTAAAACATTTCAAAAGTTTTGTTTTAATTTTGATGATTAGAGCTTACAGCTCATGAAAGTCAAAAATTCAGTATCTCAAAATATTAGAATATTTATATTTGAGTTTCATTAAATGATCATCCCCACAGTATAAATTGCGGGTATCTCTTGTTCTTTGAAACCACAATAATGAGGAAGACTGTTGACTTGGTAATGGTCCAGAAGACAATCACTGACACCCTCCACAAAGAGGGTAAGTGACAGAAGGTCATTACTGAAAGGGGTGGCTGTTCACAGAGTGCTGTATCAAAGCATATTAAATGCAAAGTTGACTGGAAGGAAGAAATTGGGTAGGACAAGGTGCACAAGCAACAGGGATGACCACAAGCTTGAGAATACGGTCAAGCAATGCTGATTCAAACATGTGGGAGAGCTTCTCAAGGAGTGGACTGAAGCTGGAGTCAGTGCATCAAGAGTCACCACGCTCAGATGTCTTCAGGAAAAGGGCTACCAAGCCACTTCAGAAACAGAAACAATGTCAGAAGCATCTTACCAGGGCTAAGGAGAAAAAGAACTGGACTGTTGCTCAGTGGTCCAAAGTCCTCTTTTCAAACAAAAGTAAATTTTGCATTTCATTTGGAAATGAAGGTCTGGAGGAAGACTGGAGAGGCTCAGAATCCAAGCTGCTTGAAGTCCAGTGTGAAGTTTCTGAAGTCAGAGATGATTTGGGGTGTCGTGACGTCTGCTGGTGTTGGTCCATTGTGTTTTATCAAGTCCAAAGTCAATGCAGCTGTCTACCAGGAGATTTTGGAGCACTTTATGCTTCCATCTGCTGACAAGCTTTATGGAGATGCTGATTTCCTTTTCCAGCAGGACTTTAGCACCTGCCCACAGTGCCAAAACCACTTCCAAGTGGTTTGCTGACCATGATATTACTGATTGATTGGCCAGCCAACATGCCTGACCTGAACCCCATATGAAAACTATGAGATATTTTCAAGAGAAAGATGAGAAACAGTCGATCCAACAATACAGACAAGCTGAAGGCTCAATAGTGCCTCAGCAGTGCCACAGGCTGATCGCTTCCATGCCACTCCTCACTGATGCTGGAGTTTGTGCTAAAGGAGCCCCAACCAAGTATTGGAGTGCATAAATGAACATACTGTTAAACATAACTTTACATAACTTGAACTTTTCTGTTTTGCACATCCTTTTTTTTGATTGATCTTAGAAAATATTCTAATATTTTGAGATAATGGATTTTTGACTTTCATGAGCTAATCATCAAAATTAAAACAAAAAAACTTTTGAAATGTTTTACTTTACATGTAGTGAATCTAGAATATATGAAAGTTTAATTTTTTGAAATAAGTTACCAAAATAAAAGAACTTTTTCATGATATCCTAATTTTTTTTGAGATGCACCTGTATGTATGTATGCATGTATGTATATACATACAGGCACAACTGTATATATATATATATATATATATATATATATATATATATATATATATATATATATATATATATATATATATATATATATATACACACATACATACAGTTGTGCTCAAAATTATTCATACCTTTGGTAAATATGATCTAAGGCGGCTGTGAAAATAAATCTGTATCAGTAATCCTTTTGATCTTTTATTTTAAAAATTTACAAAAATCTAATCTTTCATTAGAGAATAAGAATTTAAAATGGGAGAGAAATCTCATTATGAAATAAATGTTTTTCTCTAATACACATTGGCCACAATTAATCATACCCTTTTATTCAATACTTTTTGCAACCTCCTTTTGCCAAGATAACAGCTCTAAATCTTCACCTATAATACCTGATAAGTTTGGAGAACATCTGACAAGAGATCAAAGACCATTTCTTCATCCAGAATCACTCCAGACCCTTCAGATTCACATCTCCATGTTGGTGCTTCTTCTCTTCAGTTCACCCCATTCATTTTCTATAGGGTTGAGGTCAGAGGACTGGGTTGGTCATGGCAGAAGCTTGGTTTTGTTCTCAGTGACCCATTTTTGTGTTGGTTTTGATGTTTGTTTGTGGATCATTGTCCTGTTGGAAGATCCAACCACGGCCCATTATAAGATTTCTAGCATGGACAGTAAGTTTTTAATTTTTTATGTTAGTATTTAATTGAATCCATGATGCCATGTATCTAAACAAGATGTCCAGGACCTCCAGCAGAAAAATAGACCATTTTAAACATTAAACATTAACATTAAAGATACAGCAGTATATTTCATTGTACGTATGGGGTACTTTTTTTTATCCCTGTGTTCACCAAACCCATCTTGAGTGTTTGCTGCTAAAAAGCTCTTTTTTTAGTTTCATCTGACCATAGAAGCCAGTGCTATTTGAAGTTCCAGTCGTGTCTGACAACTGAATATGCTGGAGTTTGTTTTTGGATGAGCGAGGAGAATTATTCTTGAAACCCTCCCGAACAACATGTGCTGATGTAGGGGCTGTTTGATATATTTTTTAGAGGCTTTCTGACCCCAAGACTCAACTGATCTCTGCAGTTCTCCAGCTGTGATCCTTGGAGAGTCTTTGGCCACTCAAACTCTCCTCCTCACCGTGCATTAGGATGATATAGACACATGTCCTCTTGCAGGCAGATTTGTTGATTGGAACCTCTTAATTATTACCCTGATGGGGAAATGCGGATTTTTAATGCTTTAGCTCTTTTAATACAGACACTTTCTAAATTTGTGAAGTTCAACAATCTTTTGCTGCACATCAGAAATATATTCTTTGGTTTTACTCCTTGTGATGGATGATTAAGGGAATTTGGCCTTTGTGTTCCTCATATTTATAATCCTGTGAAACAGGGAGCCATGGCTGGATAATTTCATGTTTCTAGTCTCCCTGGTGTGATAAAAAAATGCAAATATGAATGGAATATACTTCAGAGATCTTCCCACCCCTATCCAGAATGCTGGATCCCTATCAATCTTCAAGCAACAACTGAAAACTCATCTCTTTCAGCACTACTTGACTTCATCCTAAACTTTATAAAAAAAAAAAAATAAAAAAAAATTTCTTTCTCTTTATTTATTCCTTCCCTTGCTAGCTTGTACTTATTTGAACAATGCCTGAAACTTGTTGTTACGAGCACTTCCTCTGTCTGATTGCCTCTTCAAGATGAATCGCTTTATGCATTCCCCAATTGTAAGTCGCTTTGGATAAAAGCGTCTGCAAAATGACTAAATGTAAATGTAAATGTAAAATATTTTAATCAAAAATTTCTAAGGGTACCAATAACTGTGGCCATTTGATTTTCCCCCACTTTCACTTTTTTTTACTTCAATTAAAGGTTAGACTTTTTTGAAAATTTTGAATGAAAGATCAAATGGATAAACAATGCAGACCTATTTTCACAGCCTTCTTTTATCATATTTACCAAGGGTATGAATAATTTTGAGCAAAACTGTATAGTTAGTTAGTTAATTAGTTAGTTAGTTACATATGTATAGTTTTGGCCAAATTTCAACTGAGAATTTAAAAAAAAAGAACAGGCATACTTTAAAGAAATTATAGTATATTGGATAATTTTTTTTTTCAGTATTAAGGATTTTAATTTTAAATTTAATTTTTAAAGCACACAGCAGTTTCAAAATTTACATTTGAGGGATGACTTTGAGTAATGTAATGTTTTTAAAACAAAAAGTCTCTTAGTAATGCTAACCACAAAACTTAACTTACTCATTAATCATAAACCGCTATTCTAAAAAACCCATTAGAGGTTCCTGAAGGGACCCATGTTGAATTAGCCTTCCAGGTTAGCTTACAAATTGATGTCTTTAGTGAACAGCTCTGTTCTGTAAATTATTTTATTTATTCCAAACATCCGTTTCTACAGTTCTGTGGGAGTTGGGAAGTATTGATCTGGTGTGGACCTACTCTTTAGTGATGTGTTCCTGTTCTCTCCTCAGCTTCTGGTTCTCCTCAAGCAGGTGTTGGTTTTTGGCCTGTAGACGTGCACTCTGCTCCAGGCCGTGACTAATGAGCTCCCTTATGACTTCAGTGGGCTCAGGCACCGCCTGCAGATCCACCACGCCGAGCCTGAACTGACAAATAAAGAGAGAACAAGATTAATAATAGAAGACCTCGTGCAACCTGGCACCTGAAGGAGACACCTGCCCATCAGCTATTAGCATTAGCATCCTGGCTGGAGACACAAGGGACATTGGCTAAGAATGAACTTCGCCCACAGATGGTGAGATTTATTTGTTGGTTTCTGAGTTTGCGGTTGTGGAGGAGGTATGTGGTGTAATGTACTGGAGCTGTATCACATCACTCCACCTCTGAGATCCAGACATTCTCACAATTTTTGACCAAAGAATTTCCATTACTTTTCATCAAAAAATTCTGTCAATCTTTACTGAACAAAAATATTTCAAATTGTTTAGATTTAGAGGAATTTGGTAATGAATCAGTCAGACCGATGTGTGAAACTGTTTGACTGATTCACAGAAATTATTTTTTTTCTTTTTACTTTTGGCACATTCTCTAGAAAATATGCGCACACACACGCACACAAAATAATGTATATATATATATATATATATATATATATATATATATATATATATATATATATATATATATACACACACATACACACACACTTCTAATATGCCGATATAATTACCAATATATAATATATGCACTTTTATTTTCTGTAATTTATAACAAAAATAAGTATAAACAGAAATTAACGCATTGTAAAAACGTATTATATAAATATAAATTATATAAATAGATAAATTATTTTATATATACACATAATTATAAATTCATAAATTATATTTAATTATATATGTAATTATATACATGAATTAATAAGTAAATAAAAAGATAAATGAATAAATAAATACATAATTAAACCAAAAATAATGAAATTAAGAAAATAAAAAATAATAAAATAAAAGCCTTAATGAATAAAAATGATATTTTAAACATATATAAATAGATAAATAAATAATTATGTATATATTATGAAATATTATAAATACAGGTCTATAATAATTAGCCATAATAAGCCTAATTTACATAGACTGGATACACATTTGCAGCACAAAAAGACAATTGCTGAATGTAAAAGTGCATAGCACAGTCCTAATCCAGCACAGACAGAACCTGGTTATAGTAAAATGAGGGCAGTTCATGAATACAATGCTTTTTTTTACTTGCAAAAAAATTAAAAACTGCTTAGTGAATACACACTTCAGAGTTTCACTGCCCAACTCCGTCTAGCACCTGGACAAACACACCAACATTTAGCCCTGGACTCTTGTACTGATAAGACAAGCCAACCGCTGTGATGAGAGCCAACGGGCGACAGCGAGCCTCTGATCCTCAAATAGATGAACTCTGACAGGACACACAAGGGACGGACACCCGGCCTGTAGTGTGTGCCAGTCTGTGAATGATAAGGACAACTGCACTGAAGAACACTGAAGATAACAGACCTCACAGAGACCTGAGAACACAATGAAGTTCCTGCCATCAACCTACCGAGACTGAACACTTTTGTCCTATAAATGATTCTTGACGGCTGTAAGCAAAAGACAGTGAATGGAAACAAGCAAGCGAATCCTTATAACCTTGTTGTGAACGACTCTGGTAATGTATGTAGTAATGTAGCACTAAAAGAGAAGTTAAGCATGCTCTTTAGGGAACGGAGATGAAGCCTTCAAGCTCAAAAAAGGAAGCTAAATAAGAAGCATAAAAGTATCGGAAAAATAGCAGGTGCGCACTATTTTCCAAGTCTCCTGAGGTCAAACAAATGCTGTGTGTGAAGAACAGACTAAAAATTACACTTCTATTGTTATTTCCTAACATTCGCTTATGTTGTAGCAACAACTCTCCTTTAATGTTTTGGTTTGTTTTATCCTTAAATCTATCAATACTGCTTTAAGTCTTTTAGAATACAACATAGGAGTAGTTCAAATGAATAGTTTGGTGTTTTGAATCATTGAATCATGCAAATGAATCATTCAGTCATTGAAAAGAATCAACTCAACAAACAAATTCACTCAGGAATCAGACCTGATTTCAGTCCCAAGAAACATTTCAAAACCGATAAAACACATTTATATGGTATATGTATACATAAAGATAGGGAATAATAAAAAAAAACGTAAAAGATAAATAATCGAAAAACAAATGATAAATAAATAAGTAAACAGTGTTAAAGAAATCAATTAATACGTAAATAAAAAAAAAATAAAAGAATGATAATTAATGACAGAAATAATGGAATAAAAATTACTAATATCATATTGCTACAGGAAATAAATTATCTTCTTTTTTTTGGAGCTTGCCAGCCACATCTTCTTTGTGTTCCACAGAGAGGAAAGTCAAATAGATTTGGAAAAGAGATCGATGAGGTGAATAAATGATGACTGATTTTTAATTTTGGTCCATACCTTACCTCTTCAGTTTTTCATTCCACACAGAACGAAAGAGCCATCTCTGATGCAACTGTCACATTTAGAAATCCTTAAAACAGAGATTCAACATGGAACCTTTTCCAGCCAGAATATGATGTACCATCGAGCAACACTCACACTGAGTCCTTTACATGATGAGCTCAGAACTTCCATGTCTCAGAGTGCTTATTTAGACAGGTCTGTGTAGTGAACCTGGACGCAGCCCATTCATCCCACAGTGGGAAGCCAAATTGCGGAGACAGACACAGGTTGAATTGCTATTAAAACTCTTATGACGAAGACTAATGGCTTTATGCTTAAAAAAACAAACAGTTGTTCATGAATCACACAAAATCATCATTTGAACTTGTCTAACTCAATGATACATGAGAAGGCAAGCCAAACATTAGAGCTGAAGTCAAGAGAGATACTTTTTTGGGCCTAAATACAATCACATCTTTTAACATAGATATTTAATATAGATATTTTGAGATATATATATATATATATATATATATATATAAATAACTGATTATTGAAATATATATATATTTTTTAAAGCATTTGTCCATTTCTTCAAAAGAAGCTTATTTACTTAAGCCTTAAAGGTTCATCCAAGTTCACCCAAAACTGAAAATTTGCATAAAATTTACTCACCTCAGGCCACCCAAGGTGTAGATGAGTTTGTTTCTTCATCAGAACAGATTTGGAGAAATTTAGCATTACATCACTTGCTCACCAATGGATCCTCTGCAGTGAATGGGTGCCGTCAGAATGAGAGTCCAAACAGCTGATAAAAACATCACAATGATCCACAAGTAATCCACACTACTCTAGTCGCTCAATTAACATCTGTGCAGATTTCTCTCCTGATTCAGACAAGACAAATTTTTCACTAGAAAAAGCAACATTGTGGATTGAAGACTTGTATTTTAGCCAGAAGAAACAGTTTGATGTTAAATACATCTTAACAAAGGATTTTGTTTCTCAGAAACACGCAGCTTTTTTCTTCACAAGACGTTAAATGATGGACTGGAGTGGTGTGAATTACTTGTAGATTATTGTGATGTTTTTATCAACTGTTTGGACTCTCATTCTGATGGCACCCATTCACTACAGAGGATACATTGGTGATCAAGTGATGTAATGCTGAATTTCTCCAAATCTATTCTAATAAAGACACAAACGCATCTAGGTCTTGGATGGCCTGAGGATGAGTACAGCAAAAGACCCATGCAAAAGTGAATTATGACAGTTTTTTAAACATTGACTAGTGGACTTTGGGGGAGAAAAGGCTGAAAAAGAAGAGGCAAAGCAGAACACAGCCTCTTTAAATGAAGAATACTGATGGATTTGATGACGGATGTGAGGTGAACACACCAAACACAACCATAATCCAGCGGAGTTAAGGAAACGAAACGTTCCCCCAGAAGAGTGACTAAGAATGACCTCTCGACAGAGCCAGCATTGTTTCTGTACATGGCTGGCTGGTCTGGAAAGTATTAGACAGTTTCATCTCTGCAATCAGTCAAGTGGCCGGCAGAACCCAGAGCAGATGCCATCATATCCCCGCGAGGACGCTGGGAACCGATCTCCGTTTGTCCCTGTGGGAACGGTTGTTTTCTAGGTGCCACAAATGTACTAAACCACACACAGAGCGCCGGACCTCCCAAAGTTTCCTAGGAGTTTTTCAGTGTCTGACCACATAAAAGTCACATGACTTTGAAAACATGCATCACAGCTAAACTACTATTATGAGCAAAAACAGCTTTGCAAAAACAGAAGAAAAAAATAGATTTCTGAAAGACATATAGCAAGTAATTTCATATTGCATATCCATTTAATGCACAATAGCATTATATATATATATTAATATATATAATGCTATTGTGCATTAAATAGATAAGGAATATCTATATCTATCATCTTTTGCAAATGTAATATATACATATATACACACACACACACTTACATATACATACATATATATATATACATACATATATATATATATATATATATATATATATATATATATATATACATACATACATACACACACACACACACACACACACATATACACACACATACATACATACATACATACATAAATATTCTTATATAGGGTACAAAAGGGCTAAAGGCCCACTTTAAGAAAAGTTGTGCTATTCACTGCGCCTAAAATGTATAATTGCAGAAAAAATATATACGTTGTATTGAACATTAATGGAGCAACAGATTTTGTGTGAAAATAAATCAAGTTGTTTATTTTGTTTAAAAATCTTATAAATGTATGAGGTGGCAAGGGGGGCCTTTTACCCCACACACGAGGTAAAAGGTACACAGTATTGATACAAATACTTCAGCTAAAATAATGTTGTTGTTTTTTTTTTGTTTTTTAAATAATATCTAAGTTAATACTTGTTCAAAACAATCACTTTAGCAAAGTTTGTACTATTTTCTGCTTATTTTGAAAAATAAAAGAATTTTTGTTCAATAAATTGTTTTGGAAAGTGCTACGCCACATTTTTGTGCCATCTAGTGGTCTAGAGGAAAATAATATCAAAGGCACCTTTAGCCCCGTTGTACCCTACATATTTTATATATATATATATATATATATATATATATATATATATATATATATATATATACACACACACACATGTATACACATTAGGGGTGCAGTGTTTCCCCTAGGTTTCCGGATTTGGGTTCCGTTTTTTTTTCCGTTTTAATTTTTCTGGACTCCTTTTTAATGGTTAAATTAAATTTTATTAATCAAAAAGCATGTCTAGCTAATTAAAATCATGAAACTTGAACAATTTAACAACAATTTATTAAAAGTTTAACAAAAATTACATGTTTAGGGCCTTCTGAAATGTTTAATTTTTTCCAACCTCATGTTTTATTGTTACCAAATTCTGTGTTTTGCATGTGTAATTATTTGAAAGCATAAAAACAAGTATCATTTATTCTTACAATAGCCCCATGTTTTTTCCCATCAGAAATTCTGTGTTGTGTATTGGAATTTTTAAAGGGATAGTTCACCCAAAAATTAAAATTTTGTCATCATTTACTCACCCTCAGGTAGTTCCAAACCTGTATGAATTTCTTTCTTCTACCGAACACAAAGGAAGATATTTTAAAGAAAGTTTGTAAGCAGGCTGTTTTGGGACACCATTGACAGGAAAAAAAAAAAAATACTATGGAAGTCAGTGGTGCCCCAGAACTGCTCTGTTTCCCACATCTTCAGAATATCTTCCTTTGTGTTCAGCAGAACAAAGACATTCATGCAGGTTTGGAAAACCTTGAGGGTGAGTAAATGATGACAGAATTTTCATTGTTGGGTGAACTATCCTTTTAAGGCATAAAACATTAATTTAATTGATCTTTTAATTAATGAAAATTAAACAAATTTTATTTTTTGGAAAATAAATGGGATTTAATATTACAATTAAAAACATTGAAGAAATAATGTATGATTATCCCTTAAAAATAAGGTTTTAATAATTTTAGTAGTAGCCTATTACATACATTCTACTGAACAACAGTAATGTTGGCTATTTCTGCCGCAATGACTTCAAGGTAAACCGAACTTTTATTTTGACGGGTTGTCGTGAATACCTTTACATTTCTGTGTGTATATGATATGATGAGGATAGTTTTACTCAAATGAAACGGTCAAATGCTCATGAAGTGACTCTCTGAGCAGTTCTGGAGATGTTGTTCATGTATTTATGTCCTCATTAGTGAGACGACAGACGCTAATATCATCGGAAGCGTCACATGCGCTTCGGTACAAGTAGTAAACAAAACCGCACGTCTGCACCATTCATAACACAGAGACACGCAGAATTCATATTTAAATAAGTCTTTTTGCGGCTTAATATTTAGAAATACGAGTGGGAGTGTGCTCACTTGTGTGTCTGTGTGTGTGTGTGTGTGTGTGTTACTCCGTCATTCCGTTTTTACTTTCACTTTCTGCTTATAGTGAATTGACTGAGATTAAGACGTTCACCGGCAGAAATCTTGCATAAAGTTTGCACGTGTGCAAACCCTGGTGGAAACGCGTGCTTGTGTGATATCCATTGACATGCCTTCATAGTTTAAAACAGAAATATTTCCAACATTGCGACGTAACCAATTGCTCCGCCCCCGTATCGAAAACTAGTGTCGTATCAAACCGAACCGTAAATTTTGTGAACCGTTACAAACCCTAATACACATACATATACATAATATATATATATATATATATATATATATATATATATATATATATATATATATATATATATATATATATACACACACACACAAATTTATAAACATAACTAACTTATAAAACAATAAAACATAATACGTATACAACAATGTTTCTAAGTCTCAGCAGTGTCACCCTGAGGGGAACGGTTTACTTGATGATGGCTCAGTTTAAGCACATCCACATGTGTTGGATAGGAGTTTGTGTAGCCCAGCTCTGGGATGCAGAGCATCAGTGTCAAGCTAGTTTACAGCTGTGATCTTCCACGCGCTGCCAGGAACGCTTCCACATGTCACAAAAAGACTCGCTTCAGCGCCAACACATGAGAAGTGCTAAACAATTAACAGCAAAAGGAACAAGAGAAAGAAAAGCAAGTTTTTTTTTCTCAAGATCCCCCTGAACGTGGGTCTGATAGTAATTACAGCATTTACAAATACATGGGGGCAATGAGACCCAAACCATGGCAACGTTTTAAATCCCTCATGTTTGCTGTTTGTTTGTTGGATTATTTGAGTAAACCGGATCATATCATTTTGGACTTGGCACTTACGTCTGCATGAGAAAGCATGAGAAACTACGAAAATCAAATACTTGGAGGTACAGATGGTAAGCATTTAAGCACGGGCTGTTTAATTTAAACCAATCAGATCCTTATTTCCTCACCAGCCTCACCTCATGCCACCTCCGTGTGCCCTATCACGGCACAACGTGAGCTACAGGACCAACAACGTTAGGAAAATATGGTCCTGGCAGTGGGCATGGGAACTAATGTCCTTTCATCTAAGCATCTGAATCACTGCACATCTGTTTTTAACCAAAAAAGGCAATGACTTTCTTTAACACTAATAAACAGAATTCTTTATAAATTATAAAAATCAACACACACAAATATAAATATATATATATATATATATATATATATATATTACAAAGGCGAAATATATACTACTAGTTATATAGCTATAATGTAAATAATGTATTTCTAAAATAATTTATGTAGCTATATGTATATAATAAATGATATAACTACGTATATTTATGTAAACTTTTATACATATTTAATAAAAAAAAATACAATATTTAGTAATAACATTAACACTAATAAACAGAATCGTTCATAAATTATTTAAAAAATATATAGCTAAATATATATATATATATATATATATATATATTAGTAATTCTATCACCATAATATTAATTAATATTATTTAGTTTGTATTCATTTTTATATTTTTAAATAAAAATTTATTATATACACACACAGGCATAATTGTATATATAAATTATTTAAAAATGATATTATATATAATATTAATAATATAATAAATATAAAATGTATCACATATATAATATAGCTATACATTTTGTATAAAAATAACATGTCATATTTATGTAATTTAAAAAAAAATGTTATATACAATTTTATATATTTATATAATATATACACTCAACATTTACACATTTTTAATATTTTTTTTTATAATAAATGTAAATGTGAGTGGTCATACAGTATGTTAATGAATTTATGATCGTCACCACAACAAACCAAACCATTTTTGCAGCTTTTTTTTATTTTTTATAAATGGTATGAGCGTAGCTTTGCATTATGATTGTTAAAGTCAATATATTATACTGAACTATTTAAAAGGAGTAACAGAAATCCTACTTTTCATGACTTGACCTTTTGACTCAGTAATGACATTTACCATAGTGTTTCTCCAAATTTACTAATGAAATTTGTAATGTCCTTTTGAGATTGCAGGAGTACTACTGTGTCATCACATGCAACCTCAGCTGTTCAAGAAAATGCATGTTTGTACTTTGACATTGACAGCCCACCTGTAAATAACATGAGTGAGGAGCAATACAAGCTTTAGGAAACAGAAGTCAGGGTGTCCCTAAGTATTAAGAGCGATATTGTAATGAAAGTGCCGTCTTCAAACGCTTGTGCCAGAGCTGTTCTGGCAGGCCAAACACCTGCTTTCCCAAACCTCAACCTGACCATTTGCGCATGAGTCTTTAAGGGTCTTCTGTCAGCTGTTGCACTGAAGAACGCAGCAGCTGTGTCTTACCAGCACCACTGGAAGCTTGAAAAAAAAAACCACAAACAAATAACAGTCTGTCATTACTTAGAAAGTAACTTCCCTTCAGGAGCTATAGCTTTTAAAAAGTAGAAAATGACCACAATCACAAACCTCTCCTTAACTATCTGCACAATTTGAGAAATGAATCGTGTCTAAAGTACAAAAGAGGTTTAAAGGAATGTACTCATCCTCACTTCCTCAGACAATCCAAGATGAGTTTGTTTCTTCTTCACTGAAACAGATTTGGAGAAATTTAGCATTACATCACTTGCTCACCAATGGATCCTCTGTAGTGAAAGGGTGCCGTCAGAATGAGAGCTCAAACAGCTGATAAAATCACCACAATAATCCACAAGTAATCCACACCACTTCAGTCCATCAATTAACATCTTGTGAAGCGAAAAGCTGTGTATTTGTAAGAAACAAATCCATCGTTAAGGCATTTTAAATGATACCAATACTTAATACGAGTCCTCTATCGATAATACTGGTTTCTCCAGTGAAAAAGCAAAGTTCCTTTCAAGGAAAGTCCATTCGCCATATTTGCAACGCCTCCAGGCAGCTCAAATAAGACCAAGTCCTATCTAAATGAATGGGGGAATCCTGAAATCTCAAAAACGGCTCGCTGAACTCACAATTAAATTACATATTTCAAATCAGCAACAAAATCTGAAATGAACTGCCCCATGAATGTTGTTTCTTATGCTCAAATAGCGTTTAAAAAGCTTATTTTTTAGTCTAGACCAGCCAATGCGCATGCGTAGCTCCAACACGCTTATGACAGTGCACGCGCATCGGCTGGTCCAGCCTCAGGTTTCTATGGGAACCGGAGCTTCTAATGGCCGGTGCAGCGATGCAATGACTTTACCAATCAGCGACTGGCTCTTTCATTTAGAAGGCGGGACTATCCCGCCATATTGCGCGTTGCACTTTCTTTGACCGTCTTTGTATTTCTATAGTCTTTGGAAAAAGTCATCATGTCTGAATCAGAAGGGAAATATGTACAGATCAAGCACCATTTACAAGTAAAAACAGTCCAATACAGTTCTAAACAAATATGTGGGTAGATTTTGATGTAAAAGGACAACAGGGGATGGACTTTTTCCACTGGAGAAAGCATTATTATGGATCATGGACTTGTATTTTGAAACAAAGGTTTAAAGTTTAAAACACCTTAATGATCAGTTTCTTCCTTACAAACCTGTAGCTTTTCACAAGACATTAAGTGATGGACTGGAGTGGTGTGGATTACTTGTGGATTATTGTGATGTTTTTATCAGCTGTTTGGACTCGCATTCTGATGGCACCCATTCACCGCAGAGAATCCATTGGTGAGCAAATGCTGTAACGCTATATTTCTCCAAATCTTTTCTGATGAAGAAACAAACCCATCTTCATCTTGGAGTAAATTTTCAGCAAATTTTAATTTTTGGGTGAACTATCCCTTTAATACTTAGCCTTAGGGGCTTGTTTGGTTTAGAAAGTATGACTAAAAATAAAATCTGGTTAATGACTTTTAAAAGTGTCATTGTAGGTCTTATGTAATATTGAACAGAATACTCATGTCTCAGCAGTCCATTAATTACCTCATATATTTACTAAATTCTAGCACCGGCACAATAACACATGAGCACTGGTTCAGATTTTAAAGCATATGGAGCCAAGGAGGCAAGTATAGAAACATCAAATGTCCAAAACAGCTTTACTCAAGAGCATAATAATGGATAATGGGGAAGTCGTGGCCTAATGGTTAGGGAGTCGGGCTTGTAACCTGAAGGTTGCTGGTTCGATTCTCGCACCGGCAGGAATTGAAGGTGGGGATTGTGAATGAACAGCACTCTCTCTGCCTTCGATACCATGACTGAGGTGCCCTTGAGCAAGGCACCGAACCCCCAATTGCTCTCCGGGCGCTGGAGCAATGGCTGCCCACTGCTCCGGGTGTGTGTGTGTGCGTTTGTTCACTATTCACTGCTGTGTGTGTGCACTTGGATGGGTTAAATGCAGAGCACCAATTTCGAGTATGGGTCACCATACTTGACAATACTTTACTTTACTTTTCTATAAACTACAGCATATCTGTGGGAAGCTACAGGAGCCCTAAACACACTCAAAAGTCAAGAAAAGGACAATAGGATTCTGAAAAAAAAAAACGTTTTCTGTAAGCTAGAAGTCATAACGGTAGTTCAATGCACTGAAACCCAGAAAACACTACTGTCCAAAAGTTTAGTGTCTGTAAGATTTTTTAAAATGTTTTTGAAAAAAGTCTCTTCTGCTCACCAAGGCTGCTGTACTTGATCAAAAACACAGTAAAAACCATAATACTGTGAAATATTATTAGAATTCCAAATAACTGTTTTCCATTTAAATATATTTTAGAATAGTACTTATTCCTGTGATGCAAAGCTAAATTTTCAGCATCATTACTCCAGTCTTCAGTGTCACATGATTCTTCAGAAATCATTCAAATATGCCAAACATTTGAACGGTACTATACATTATACTTTTTCGAGCTTCTTGTAACCACAATAATATCATCATTATTGTGGGTTATATTGTGCAATATTCATTCCCCTTACACACAAGACCAGTGTTACAGTAGGCCACAAAATGTCAGCAAAAACAACCTAATAAACATTATGAAGAATCATTTACGCAAAATTATAGATTTGGCTGAACTTTCCTCCCCTACCAAGGGCCAGTTTCCCTTTTTACAAAACAGACCCTTGACATTTCCATTCAGTCACATCTACTGTGGCAGAAAAAATGAGAAATGACTTGATGTTGAACGTGATTGCGTCTATTGAGTTGAGCAACAGGGCATTAATGAAATGTTAGAAAATCACAGACAATTTAAAACAATTTCACCAGAATCCAAGCCAACAAAACTTAAATACTTTACACTTTTTATATATGTCAGATTCAGTGATTTTTAGCTGGCGGGTCACGGCCCAAAAATGGGCCACAAGTCTGTTCTGAGAGGGACCACAGAGAACATTTCCAAAACCATTTCAAGATGAAACCTTCAAAATCCAGGAAACATTAGCAATTTAAACTGTATTTATAATTTTTTCAATATAGCCTATTTCATTATAATTTGTATCAATATAATTATTTATTAAATATGTTTGAATTTGTATTAAATATTTAATTTTAAGGTAATTTTTAAACTTTTACATACACATTTGCCAGAGGTTTTAATCCAGCTGCTGAAAATTCAGCCTTGCAATAATCACATTTAAAAAAAATATTAAAATAGAAAATTGTTATTTTAATTTGTAATAACATTTCACAATATTACTGTTTTTACTTTATTTTTGTCAAATAAATGCAGCCTTGGTGAGCAGAGATCTGTACATATGGAAAGGGCCGTTAGAGTTTACCGAAGACTTCCCAGACACGAGTTCCTCGGCACTCTCGAGCTTGGCACGAGATCAAACGTGGGGAACCTCCTTTAAAGCTTGACATAAAGAGCGGTAGTTCTCTGGGAATGGTTAAGTGTTGAGAGCGATTTTGGCCAATCACAGGTTCAGTAGAGCCTCAAGCAAGCAGAGATCGCACACTCTTTCTCTCATCCATGAAACAGATGTGTTCTCATAGAGGAACCAGTGCAGGAGGACATGTGAATGAACGAGCGAACCAACAAGAACACAAAGAGTGACAGAATTATAAAGAATTAGAAAGACTTAACAGATGTCTTCACATAGAGGAACAAAACCAATGATGGAGGGAAATGAATGAATGAATAAATGAAAAATAAACGAACGGCCGAACAAACAAGAAAATTAATGAATAAAGTGAATAAACACTGATTCATTTCAACAATTTAAAAAAAATTAGTCAATCAAATCAAATTATCATCTTTCTATGGATCTATCTATCTATCTATCTATCTATCTATCTATCTATCTATCCTTTTTATCTATCTATCTATCCATCCATCCATCCATCCTATCAGAGAAAAAGAATCCAGGATAAACTTTTGTTGTGAACTTTCAATTTTAATCAAAGTTGTTCAGTCAAATCACTATCTATCCATCCATCCATCCATCCATTGTTCTAGCTATCTATCGTTCTATCCATCAGTCTGTCTGTCTGTCTATCTATCTATCTATCGTTCTGTCTATCTATCTATGTATCTGTCTGTCTATCTGTCAATCTATACATCCATCCATCATATCAGAGAAAAAGAATCCAGGATAAACTTTTGATGTGAACTTTCAACTTTAAACAAAGTTGTTCAGTCAAGTCACTGTCATCATCACGGTCAGATAATCATTCTTACAATTTGACTTAAACTACGTAACGTTGCAGTTTCTCAAAACTCCAGTTTAACTTTAGCATCTGGCACCTGGTGAGTGTTAATTTTGTACCCAGACTGGATACTATGTGAGAGTGTGTGTCAATCAGCGAGACTATTACATCACGCTGTGCTATGCAGTGGTCTCAGGCGTGCCACTCACCGAGATGTCGTTCTGCACCTTCTCATAAGACAGCTGCAGCAGGGGGCGGCCGGGTCTCTCAGGTGTCAGGTGGAAGCTGTATTCCCCCTCCGCTGCCGGTCCCTCTCCGGTCAGAGCCAGGTGCAGGTCACCAACATACCTCTCCAGCTCCATCTCGATCTCCTGGGCTTCACGGGACACATCCTCCTCTGAAACTAACAAATGAAACTGTGGTTTGAAACGTGGCAGTTTTGAAGGCTCTTCATGTCATTTAAATAGGATCATTTGATGTCCTAGTACCTTCACCACTCCACGCAGATACGCCATCAGACAGAAGTATAACAAAGCCAGATCCAAGATCCTCAGCCCACTCTAGCTTAAGAAAAAACGTGCGATGAGGCTCAGAGGCAATGGAGATTTGACGTACGCTAGTGCTGTGACACCTGCAGAAAAAATTATCATAATAACATCACATACAGCTAAAACACAAAGAAAATGACCACACAATATGCTGCATTCTATTAAATAATTCAACAACTTCTACTTCAACTGCACTAATAATTATAAATATACATTGTGAAAAACAGATTGTAAATTTCAACTATTTGCCACTATATATATATATATATATATATATATATATATATATATTCAGGTGCATCTCAATAAATTAGAATGTCATGGAAAAGTTCATTTATTTCAGTAATTCAACTCAAATTGTGAAACTCGTATTAAATAAATTCAGTGCACACAGACTGAAGTAGTTTAAGTCTTTGGTTCTTTTAATTGTGATGATTTTGGCTCACATTCAACAAAAACCCACCAATTCACTATCTCAACAAATTAGAATACTTCATAAGACCAATTAAAAAAAAACATTTTTAGTGAATTGTTGACCTTCTGGAAAGTATGTTCATTTACCGTATATGTACTCAATACTTGGTAGGGGCTCCTTTTGCTTTAATTACTGCCTCAATTCAGCGTGGCATGGAGGTGATCAGTTTGTGGCACTGCTGAGGTGGTATGGAAGCCCAGGTTTCTTTGACAGTGGCCTTCAGCTCATCTGCATTTTTTGGTCTCTTGTTTCTCATTTTCCTCTTGACAATACCTCATAGATTCTCTATGGGGTTCAGGTCTGGTGAGTTTGCTGGCCAATCAAGCACACCAACACCATGGTCATTTAACCAACTTTTGGTGCTTTTGGCAGTGTGGACAGGTGCCAAATCCTGCTGGAAAATGAAATCAGCATCTTTAAAAAGCTGGTCAGCAGAAGGAAGCATGAAGTGCTCCAAAATTTCTTGGTAAACGGGTGCAGTGGTTTTCAAAAAACACAATGGACCAACACCAGCAGATGACATTGCACCCCAAATCATCACAGACTGTGGAAACTTAACACTGGACTTCAAGCAACTTGGTCTATGAGCTTCTCCACCCTTCCTCCAGACTCTAGGACCTTGGTTTCCAAATGAAATACAAAACTTGCTCTCATCTGAAAAGAGGACTTTGGACCACTGGGCAACAGTCCAGTTCTTCTTCTCCTTAGCCCAGGTAAGATGCCTCTGACGTTGTCTGTGGTTCAGGAGTGGCTTAACAAGAGGAATACGACAACTGTAGCCAAATTCCTTGACACGTCTGTGTGTGGTGGCTCTTGATGCCTTGACCCCAGCCTCAGTCCATTCCTTATGAAGTTCACCCAAATTCTTGAATCAATTTTGCTTGACAATCCTCATAAGGCTGCGGTTCTCTCGGTTGGTTGTGCATCTTTTTCTTCCACACTTTTTCCTTCCACTCAACTTTCTGTTAACATGCTTGGATACAGCACTCTGTGAACAGCCAGCTTAATTGGTAATGAATGTTTGTGGCTTACCCTCCTTGTAAAGGGATCAATGATTGTTTTCTGGACAACTGTCAGATCAGCAGTCTTCCCCATGATTGTGTAGCCTAGTGAACCAAACTGAGAGACCATTTTGAAGGCTCAGGAAACCTTTGCAGGTGTTTTGAGTTGATTAGCTGATTGGCATGTCAACATATTCTAATTTGTTGAGATAGTGAATTGGTGGATTTTTGTTAAATGTGAGCCAAAATCATCACAATTAAAAGAACCAAAGACTTAAACTACTTCAGTCTGTGTGCACTGAATTTATTTAATACACGAGTTTCACAATTTGAGTTGAATTACTGAAATAAATGAACTTTTCCACGACATTCTAATTTATTGAGATGCACCTGTATATATATATATATATATATATATACATATACATATATACATACATATAATTTTAGAATTACATATATATGTAATTATGTATATTATTTTAATTAACTATATTATATATTTTAATTAAATAATATTGTATTTACATAATTATTTAATAATAAGAAAATTAAATTATAATCATATATTACATTTAATTTTTAATATATATGAATTATTTAATAAACATACATTTATTTACTATATAAATTATTCTATTACAGTGGGGCAAAAAAGTATTTAGTCAGCCACCAATTGTGCAAGTTCTCCCACTTAAAAAGATGAGAGAGGCCTGTAATTTTCATCATAGGTATACCTCAACTATGAGAGACAAAATGAGAAAAAAAAAATCCAGAAAATCACATTGTAGGATTTTTAAAGAATTTATTTGCAAATTATGGTGGAAAATAAGTATTTGGTCAATAACAAAATTTCATCTCAATACTTTGTTATATACACTTTGTTGGCAATGACAGAGGTCAAACGTTTTCTGTAAGTCTTCACAAGGTTTTCACACACTGTTGCTGGTATTTTGGCCTCTAGAGCAGTAATGTTTTGGGGCTGTCGCTGGGCAACACGGACTTTCAACTCCCTCCAAAGATTTTCGATGGGGTTGAGATCTGGAGACTGGCTAGGTCACTCCAGGACCTTGAAATGCTTCTTACGAAGCCACTCCTTCGTTGCCCGGGCGGTGTGTTTGGGATCATTGTCATGCTGAAAGACCCAGCCACGTTTCATCTTCAGTGCCCTTGCTGATGGAAGGAGGTTTTCACTCAAAATCTCACGATACATGGCCCCATTCATTCTTTCGTTTACACGGATCAGTCGTCCTGGTCCCTTTGCAAAAAAACAGCCCCAAAGCATGATGTTTCCACCCCCATGCTTCACAATAGGTATGGTGTTCTTTGGATGCAACTCAGCATTCTTTCTGCTCCAAACACGACAAGCTGAGTTTTTACCAAAAAGTTCTATTTTGGTTTCATCTGACCATATGACATTCTCCCAATCCTCTTCTGGATCATCCAAATGCTCTCTAGCAAACTTCAGTCGGGCCCGGACATGTACTGGCTTAAACAGGGGGACACGTCTGGCACTGCAGGATTTGAGTCCCTGGCGGTGCAGTGTGTTACTGATGGTAGCCTTTGTTACTTTGGTCCCAGCTCTCTGCAGGTCATTCACTAGGTCGCCCCGTGTGGTTCTGGGATTTTTGCTCACAGTTCTTGTGATCATTTTGACCCCACGGGGTGAGATCTTGCGTGAAGCCCCAGATCGAGGGAGATTATCAGTGGTCTTGTATGTCTTCCATTTCCTAATAATTGCTCCCACAGTTGATTTCTTCACACCAAGCTGCTTACCTATTGCAGATTCAGTCTTCCCAGCCTGGTGCAGGTCTACAATTTTGTTTCTGGTGTCCTTTGACAGCTCTTTGGTCTTGGCCATGGTGGAGTTTGGAGTTGGACTGTTTGAGGTTGTGGACAGGTGTCTTTTATACTGATATCGAGTTCAAACAGATGCCATTAATACAGGTAACGAGTGGAGGACAGAGGAGCCTCTTAAAGAAGAAGTTACAGGTCTGTGAGAGCCAGAAATCTTGCTTGTTTGTAGGTGACCAAATACTTATTTTACCGAGGAATTTACCAATAAATTCTTTAAAAATCCTACAATGTGATTTTCTGGATTTTTTTTTCTCATTTTGTCTCTCATAGTTGAGGTATACCTATGATGAAAATTACACGCCTCTCTCATCTTTTTAAGTGGGAGAACTTGCACAATTGGTGGCTGACTAAATACTTTTTTGCCCCACTGTATATTAAGATATTAAAAACTAAAACACTAAAAAACTAATACACACAAACACAAATAACTAACACAATAATACAGTAAAAAAATAACACAAAGTACAGTAATCTCCACTCATTGCACACATTTTACCATTATTTTATATATTTTACCATTTTACCATATATTTTTATATGTGGATTTAAAATAATGGTAAAATGTGTGCAATGAGTGGAGATTACTGTACTCCTGATAGATAAAAAAAAAAATGATCAAGCAAGGGTCAGAGAACATGCAGAAGTTTGTTTCTTCAAATTCCACAGCAGGCTACTAACGGATGGATGCAGACCTCACAGGAATCCAGTGAGTGATGTGTGAAACGGCCGACCTCTCAGGTCAGAGCTGACGATGTGCAGCAGCGAGGGGAAAGGTGAAGGACAACACACATCGACTGACTTTAACTCGCTTGTCAAACTGATAATCAACGCGTCCAAAACCCTCAGCGAACAGTTCACATCTGTTTCCCTCCCGTCGTGCACCGCAACCAATTGTTGCTATTCTTGACATGACTTTTGTGCAAACCGTGGCATAAACGTACAGCGGGGTCACGGTATTCAAAGACTGACACGATACACACTCTGAGGGAACAGGACGGCCATTCATTAGCTACAGTAACATCTGCACAGAGGTGATTCTTTGCCCTCGGTAATGACAGATGCTGCAAAGCCTATAGGAATATGAGAAGGCGGCTTTGACAAATAAGACAAAGAATTCTCTTAAGATGTGGCTGAGAAGCCAAGAAGGGGTCGGGATGGAAAGTTCGGATGTGGCATACTCCTCAAGATGTTCAATATACAGTAAACATTCATCCACGGACTGTTTTATACAAACTAAACAAGATTTAAGTGCCACAGTCCCATCCAGGACGTGGCTGCGTGACACAGCTGCTATCTTTCCAGCGGCATCTGGCTGGCCTGCGTAACAGCGGATGAGAGAAAGCTGTTCTTCTAAAAAAGGTGGTGAAGTATACAAAGGGGGTCCATAAATGGGATTTGGGAATGAGACGAGATAAGGAATTTGGGATGAGGGAATAGTGATAACACGAGAAGAAAAAAGAACACAAAACAAATCTGCTTGGGTTGCTGAAGGAAGAATCGTATTTTAATGGTAATTTCTGCTTCTCTTGATTTAATAAGTGTAATCATCTGCAATATTTGCCTGCTAGTATAAATACCGAATATTACATTTAATATTTAAAATTTATTTGTTTTCTGTTTTAAAAATGTAATTGTTTTCTATTTGAATATATGTTAAAATGTAATTTATTCCTGTGATGCAAAGCTGAATCTCCAGCATCATTACTCCAGTCTTCAGTGTCACATGATCCTTCAGAAATCATTCTAATATTCTGATCTGTTGCGCAAGAAACATTTCTTATCAATGTTGAAAACAGCTGTGCTGCTTAATATTTTTGTGGAAACTGCGATTAATTTTATTCCAATTTTTTTGATGAATAGAAAGTTTAAAAGTACAGTATCTGTTTAAAATGCATGTAAGCCTGTGCTATTTTTAACTGTACAAAACTTGACAGAAGGGATTTATAATCATGAAGGGCTGGGTCATACTAACACCACCAGTCATGACAGATTATTGGTTGCTTAATAATATATAAGAGCTTCTGAACAACACTGACTGAGGTGTAATTAAGACACATTCCACTCTAAAGAGCTCCATCGATGGTCCACAGATGGTCTCGACCATCTCAACAAAACCCTCTTGTCTAAACAAGACCGACATTCTACACAACTGACAATCTCTTTCAGGAAGGTTATGAAATACGCACAAGTAACCCTGAAAAAAACCCTGTTTTACAGTCTCTTCTTTCCTGCACAGTGGTGCAAACAAAATTAGGTTCTTCAGTCATGAAAATCATGAAGGACTCAGTCTCAGTTTATATATATAGCACAATTAAAAACAACTACAGTTGACCAATGTGCTGTACAATGCTCTAGAAAGACTTATAAAAACATAACCACAACATTAACCACAACAAACGACATCACAAATCATAGTGAAGAGATACGTTTTTAACTTTGATTTAAAAACATGTAATGCTGGTGCAGTTCTAATATGGATCGGTAACGTGTTCCAAAGTTTAGGGGCGGCTATGGCAAAAGCTCGATCACCCCTAGATTTTAATTTTGACTTTGGCATTATCAAAAATCTGTTTGACTTTGGAACAGTTAACAAACTCTGGTTGGCAAGTTAAGAGTTCTTACCAGATGGTGTTCACGCAACAAGTCAGAGCGAGGCCATTTAAACATTTAAAAACAAGCAGAAGCACTTTTCTAACATCAATTCTAAAGCAGACTGGGAGCCAATGTAAAGACATTAACACAGAAGTGATATGTTCGTATTTGCGAACACCGGATAAAAGACGTGCAGCCATGTTTTGGACCATTTGTAATCTGGATATTGAAGATACAGGGAATTACAATAATCAATTCTAGAAGAAATAAAAGCATGAATTGCAGTTTCAAAGTGCTTAAAAGAAAGGAAGGTCTTCACTTTAGCCAACGCTCTTAGTTGGTAAAAACTTGATTTGACAACTAAATTTATTTGCCTATCAAATTTAAGTGCACTGTTGAATAAGACACCCAAGTTTTTTTCACATGATTTAACTGAAGAAGATAAAACACCAGAATTTAAATGAGAAATGTTTGGAACTTCAGAAGAGCCAAACACAATGATCTCTCTTTTACTTTCATTTAGATTTAAAAAATTCAAAGACATCCAGGCTTTGACATCGGAAAGACAGGCACAGAGGGAGCCTAAGCCATTGTTGTGCTGCAGGGGCAAATAAAGTTGAGTATCGTCTGCACAGCAATGATAATACAAGCCATGCTTTTCAAAAATAGAGGCTAAAGGAAGCATATATAAAGAAAACAATAAAGGGGCAAAAATAGAGCCTTGGGGGACCCCACAAGTCAGGGGGACCGCCCCTGAATAACATCGTCCTATATTGATTGAGAAGCTTCTATTTTTAAGATATGACTGGTACAAACTTAATGCAGTAAAGAACTTAAAGAACTGTGTGGGTTATATTTCAAAAAAATATTTGGACATTTTATTTTGCATATTTTTTATTTGTCCCAAAGAAAGTATTATTTTCTACTACCGTGACAAATGTTTTACATAAAATATATTTGTTTGCATTGCAGTCATGTTTTTTTCCAAATTACAGTGCTTTAATTTCTATGAAAATATTGTCAAAATGCAAAATATAATTTCTTACATTTCTTTTGATTTTGAGTATAAATACAACCCAAACCCTGACTGCAGGTTTCATGAGACCAAAATACTACTTTTTTCTGCATTTGATATTTTGTATATATTTTCTTTCATCTGGTTTGCATCTGAGCAACATTCTCTCCATATATCCAACCATGAATAGAGATATTCATAATCCATCAAAAGCTAAAGATTTATGGCTTGCTGATTTGAGCACCATCTCCTATTTCCCAAAGTCATCAGTGGTTGGAAGCAAAACACAATGAATCAATTCTCCAAGTCTATTTTTAAGGGAAAAGTCCCATAATTTAGTTTTTAGAGGGAAAAAAATGCTAATCTTCAACGAAAAGAGATTGCTGAAACAAACGCCTAGTGTTTTGTACACCCATACACACAATTTTAGAGCGACAGAATCATTAAAGAGCATCACTGGCTAGGAAGTAGACAGTTCTGCAACAAAAGCCTCAGTGTGATCATTAGAATGACATCATAAGCTATCATATTTGTGTTGAAAAAAGGACTTGACAGTCCTGCTCTATGCCTGTTTACATGTGATAATGTTTCTATATATAAAACAATAAAAGTTTATTACAGCTTTAATCTTTTTTCATACATTAAAATGTGTCCTGTTTTTTTTCTGAGCTAAAAATAATGGCTATCATACATGATTTACAGAAAAAACTATTCATTTAGTTTAACAATGTAACAGTTTCTAAATCTAAATCTTGCCAGGCATATTTACAAGAATCATTAGATCACATTATAAGTCTCTATTTGGATCACAGTGCAGCCCCAAAATACTAATTAATTGTCATTTTAATTATTAATTATAATTAATTAATTCCAATCTTTGCCGCTATCCTTCAAACCGCTAGATTTTATCCATTTGCATATTTAAATTTGCTAATTTAAAATATAATAAAAATTAGTGTGATCACTTATTCTTTTATATACTGTAAAATATAAAGGTCAGATAAGAATGTTTTTTCATTTTTACGTAAATTTATCTGTTAAACTTATTGACGTTTGAACACTATTTTACCCATATTTTGACATTTTATCTTCACAAGTTATTTGAAACATTAAAGTAGACACTTTACTTGCATTTAATATGCATTCTGTGTATATAAAATCACTGGTCTTATGTTTTGCACTTAACATTATTATATTAGCAATACATAAAATATAACATCTTCATTTTTACATATTGTTATTTATTTAATTATTTATTATTAATATTATCATTTTCTTGTAACAATAATACTAACTATGGTTACCATGGTGCTTTATGTAGAATCAAAACAAACAAAAGATTTCAAGGTCAATAACATGTTGACATCAAAACCCTCTTCAATGCTGCTCCTATATTTCTGCTAAATATGACAAATAGGATTATTAACTCTCCTGTTTCCTTATTTCTAGATTGTTTATATCTTTTAGGCGCATCATTTTATAAACAACGTAGGAATATTAGTTTGTGTTTTGTTTATGACAGGAAACTAATAACATATTTATCACAAACAGGTGCATTTCCCTCATATCATGATCACAGCGCGCTCTACACATGCAAAATCTTACCTCATTCCGAAAGGAAATGGCTGTTGTATGTTAAATTAATTTTATTTCAAACTAACACACTTCTGCAGATTTCATTTCCCTCTCTCGTCCGGCTTTTCGACGCTTCGCGCTTGCAGGCTGCCGTACAGGTGACGTCATTTCCGTCCTACACCGGAAGTGTGAGTTGGCTGGCCGGGGATATCAAGATGGTAAGTATAAAACTGTTATTTTGGAAAAGTTAATTCAGGTTAAGTAGAAACGAGCAGTCAGATTGAATTCGCCGGTATGTCGTCGCGTGTTGTCAGATGTAGCGATATATCCGTCCACGGTGCAGTGAAACTGAAGCGATAAGCTGTCTGCTGCTGCAGTGATGCAGGAATATAAACAACAGACAGCAGCTGATCAAAGCAGTCGATCTGTGTCAGCATCGGTCTGTTCTGACGTTCATTACTTCTGTTCAATACAATATTTGACAGTATTCACAAACATTACTGCTGCGAGTGTGATGTGGCAGAGAGAACAGGGCCTTAAACTCATCAAACTGCAGCATAATACCTCTTTAATGGCGATTAGATGTTATTTATGCACCACGTAATTCAATTCTAAAAGTTACAGAGAAAAAGTTCAAACTGGAGTAATAATATCAAACAAATGCTGCCTTGGGGAGCATTTAACTTTTTATCAAATACACAAAAAATAAGTCTTTTCTAAATATTATTTATGCAAAAATGGATTGACAGTTAAGATAAAAGTTATGGGTACAAAGTTAAGATGAAAATAGTGACTTCTGAAAATTATGTTTTGCCATCACAGAAATGAATTATATTTTAAAATACATCAAAACAGAAAACTGTTATTTTAAATTGTACTAATATGTATTTGTAATCAAATAAATAAATAACAAATAAATTCTGTCCTGGGGAGCATTTCACATATTTCAAAAAACAAATAAATAAAAAATGCACAAAAAGAAATTATTTCTGGTAATTAAATACTTTTAATGCAATCTCCGTAAATAAATAATAACAAAAATAAAAACTGCAATCACAAAATTAAGATGAAAGATATAGGAAAGAAGATTGTCACAAATGGACTTTGTTAATTTTTAAAGCTTTATGTATTCTTATGTCTAATGTCTGTTAAATCAGTTGAAATAATGTATCAGTTTGGACAGTTGCCTATAAAATCAAAACATCTTAAAATACAGAAGTAGTTGTAAATCATGCACAAGATGATATAACATAGACACAGAAAACACTCTGCTAGAATACATGTAAAGTCATTTTTTCTGTGTACTACTATACATATCACTAGGTCACTGTAGATTTTTAAATTTATTTTATATATAAAAACTACTTTAAATTATCAAGTACTCAACAACACTAAGCTTAAAACGAATACACTAGGTTGTTATGCCAAAACTAATGTCATGGTTTTGCCCAAACACGTTACTCTTTCTATAGTCAGTTTAACAAAGCATAAACTAAACTAAACCAGTTATATCTAAACAACTTTTTAAATGTGCATTAATTATTCCACTTTTTTTGGGTTACAGTGTTTTATAAATTTAGTTGTTTATTAATAAGTGATTAATTATTCATTTCTTCTTTCTTTCTCTTGCAGTCTGCCATATTTAATTTCCAGAGTCTGTTGACGGTCATCTTACTGCTCATCTGCACCTGCGCGTATGTACGAGCTCTCGCTCCCAGCCTGCTGGATAAGAACAAAACAGGGTATGTTTACTGCCATCCACATATTTATATAGTAAACATTCTGATCATTCAAAAATGAAATTTTGCTGAACATTACTCAGGCCATCCAAGACAGAGATGAGTTTGTTTCTTCATCAGATTTGGAGAAATTCAGTATTACCATCACTTGCTCACCAATGGATGCTCTGCAGTGAATGGGTACCGTCAGAGTGAGAGTCCAAACAGCTGATAAAAACATCACAATAATCCACACCACTCCAGCCCATCAATTAACATCTTGTGAAGCAAAAAGCTGCATGTTTGTAAGAAAGAAATCCATCACTAAGATGATTTTAACTTAAAACTGTCCAGTAGCCAGTATTGGTATTGCTTTCTCCAGTGAAAAAGTCACCTCGCCTGAATCAGGAGAGAAATATGCACAAATCAAGCATCGTTTACAAGCAAAAAAAAAAAAGTTCTAAACAAATATGTCGGTTAATTTTTATGTGAGAGTACAACAGAGGATGAGCTTTTTCACTGGATTACTTGTGGATTATTGTGATGTTTTTATCAGCTGTTTGGACTCTCATTCTGACGGCACCCATTCACTACAGAGCATCCATTGCTGAGCAAATGATGTAATGCTAAATATCTCCAAATCTGATGAAGAAACAAACTCATCTACATCTTGGAGTACATTTTCAGCAAATTTTCATTTCTGGCTGAACTGTTCCTCGAAGCACCAAAAGACTGGTGGTTTAAAGGTTAAAGATGTTGTCCAAACAGGCCTGGATTTGTTTTATGGTTTTATACAAACTAGGGCTGCACGATATATCGCATGCGATATTTAATGCGCATCTTGTCAGTAAAGCTGCGCAAAACCACGCTGATAATGAACGTGGATTTGCGCAGCTTGTCAGTGAACAACGGCTCTGTGTGGTAAATGCAGCTCCATGTGAAATCAGGCACATGATGGAAATTACCGCTGATTACAGAACCAGCTTTACTGACAAGATGCGCATTAAATATCGCATGCGATATATCGTGCGGCCCTAATACAAACACTTCAAAAGAAAAATCTTTTGTTAATTCCCAGAAACAATCAGTAAAATGTTGCCAAGATATTTTTCTCATGGCCAAAGTGTTAACAAAAAAAAAATAAACTCCTATTTTATTTTATTCTATTTTATTTTTAATTTATTTTATCTAAGTTGAGTGTCATTAGTCAGTGTTTGTTTTGGGGATACGTCTGTGAAATAAAGTGACCGGCTAACGTCGAACTCGAGCAACAAGATGTTCGCCACATGTTTGGACTTCACATGACAGGAGCAGGAAATGAAGGAGATAATTCACATCCAGCGATCTGATCTCAACAAACACATGCATTAGCCAAGACAAATTAGCCAGAGTTGCTACATATTAAAGTAATGTTTCTTTTCGCACCCCCTCAAACGGCATACAACCTAGCCTTGTTTGTTACCAGTAACTGTGACGTACTTCCAAGATGTCCATTTTGGCGATTATAGTGAATTACTTTAATGTACGCATGGGCAGAAACTTGCAGCTTTGCTCGTGTGTCACAAAGTAAATGATCGTCTGAAAGGACATCGACTATTAGGTTGTGGATTGTTGCAAATGCGAAGGCTGCGAAACCTAAAGAGCGTTTACTGGGGAAATGTGTTAAAGCTTTGTTTGACGTGGGGAAACAGAGGCTGGGTTTTGTTCCCGGGGGTCTGCGCAGGCTGTTGACAGTGCATGTTCTCGCTGACCTGTTTGTTGTTTCTGTTCAGGCCAGATGCTCGTCTGCTCGTAGATCTCCGCTCTGTCAGGCGTCTGTTGTGACATTTCAGGCCCTATGAAGCTCGTCAGTCATCTGTAGTTCTGCCCTCTGTAATCTTCTGCTTCACGCTTCCTAGACAAGCAGTCGGCAGACACGAGACTGCGGCCCGCTGCTTTCTCTTTTACTCGTATAGTCTTATTTTAAGCCATGACATCAAAGCTCAATTCTAGCACTGCTAAATCAGCATTTAAAAGATATACACAATTATAGTCTTTCTCTTCCAGGAAAACAAATATATGTACACTACCGTTAAAAAGTATAGAAGTGAATACTTTTATTCAGCAAGGACTCATTACACTGGTCAAATGTGTCAGTAGCAGGGCTTGACATTAACTGTTTTGCTCACCGGCCACTGTGGCTAGTGGTTTTCCAAAATAACTAGCCACTCAGCATTTTCACCGGCCATAATTTTGTTGTTGGGAAATTGCATTTTATGTGACTAAAGTTACTGCATACTAAAATTTATTTAAATTGATTTCCAGGTCATGTTTTGTCTATTTAAAGCTGCAGTCTGTAAGTTTTGCCTCTTTGTCGCCATCTCTGTTTGAAAACCTGGAATTGCAGCTGTGTGCGGGATTATCTTGGTTGCGTGGGGTTGTGAGTTGGCACGAATCTAATGTTTTGAGGTGAATGTGTAGCTGTCAGTCACCACACCGGTGTGAATATTTACTGTACTTCGCAATCACAGATTCTAGTCTACGTCTTGGAATATATGATCCAAATTAGAATTTTCACTGTATATTGTCATCTGAACAAGTAACAAGTCTGCCACGTTTGTTCTGACCAACTGAAGAAAAAAGCATCACCATAAATCACGCTACCAATGGTGATTTAATCTAAAGATCGGTTAGCTCACATCACATCAAACCGTGCAAATTATTATTATTGTTATACTTTATTCTCAAATTATTAATGTTAACAACATCAGCATTGCGTGACAATGAGTATAGTGTGTTTTAGCATGTAGATTTCAATTTCTGTACAGTCTAATATCTAATTGTCATGCCATTCAAATTTCATATTAAGAAATTCTTTTAACCCAAAAAGCAAACTATGCTCCCTTTGAACTGGTTTTCTTTAAAATACAAATTTTGTGTAATCCCAGGCTGTCTGTAATCAGAAGCACATTTAAAACTGGAATATAATTTAATTTCATGTGTTTCATAAACACATAATACTTTCTGGATCACAGTCCGCCATCAAAATGATACATTTAATTATTCTAGCTGTTGTGAGAAAAGGCTATAAATGATCTGTCACCTGCAGGATCCTCACATGTGATAGCCTAGTAGCCGGGACAACTTCTTTGTTTACAGACGAATTTCCCACGAAAACCTACCCGTACCACTCAAATTAGAAAACATTATTATAAGCTAACTGTTGTGAATCGAGCTAAAGTAAGGTGATAGTTTTGAACACTGGCTGGTTATGTACTTACTCAAATATTGATTTCGGATCATTTTTAACCAAAAAAAGTTACGGACTGCAGCTTTAATTTTTCCCTAACCGTATTAAATGCGTGCATCATCTTTCATATCAAATTCTTACATTTTATTAATAATTTCACTTAATATAATAAGACACTATAGGGCTGTTACCAATCCAAAGAAATCAGTATTAACAAAAACTATCTTTCCACTGCAGAAGAAACAAGCAGCCAAAGTGGCATTTAGATGCATTTACACAGAGAGTTTAATGAAGCTGAAATGTAGCATGAATGCATTTACACTACAAAATTATAACAGCATAAATAAGATTATGAGCTTGGTGTTTTAAATCAGTTTTTTTTTATATCCAAATATGAAACATTGGAAAAAATACAAAGTAAATGTAGGCTACTTTTAAATATAAAAGTAAACCACCAGTAGGTGGCAGCAAGTGACTGTCTTAATGAGTGAGTCATTGAGGCAAACGATTCGTTCAGACGGCTAATTCATTCAAGAATAACGCAAGTGCCTGTCTTTGTGAATGGACCACTGAATCACTGACTCGAGTGAGTAGTTCAAAAATGTGAATCATTCAGTAACGAAACACCGCTGTGTTGTTCAGAGATCTTTGTTTGGAACTATTTTCGTGAACGAAATCGAGCAAAAACAGTCAACATTGACAATGTTGTGTATATTAACTACTCGTTCGAACTGTTGTATAAAATCAATGTCAAATTTGCAATCATTGTTTTTTTTTTTAGCGAAAAATTGCACTCTCTTGGTCGTGACACGTTATAAATATATAAACAACCTTTTTACCGCAGTATGTTTCTTCTGTGTGCAGTTGCGTTCATGTGTTTTGATTTCTCCATGAGATTGTTTCACATACAGACAGGCTGCGTAGCCTCAACTGGCGCAACCTTGTTCCTGTCATTACTTTTGGTGCAAACGGCGATTGATAATGTAGCCTCATTATCCATTATCAATCGCCGTTTGCACCAAAAGTAATAAAATCAGAATATTTTTTGCCGAAATTTCCGTGCTTCCCTAATTAGATGTTTTAATCAGATTAGTTGTCCGGTAAGGCAAGAAAAATTCTCTTTCACTTGCTCCTTCAAAAAATCCACTTGTCCCAGACAAGCATTAATGTCGAGCTCTGTTACTGTATATAAAATTCAGCCCGCTGAAGTGGGTAGTAGGAATGACCGTGTTACCCACCACCGCTGAAATCCACCCGCATTTGGCGGGTGTTAATGTCAAGCCCTGGTCAGTAGAGACATTTATAATGTCACAAAAGATTTCTATCGTAAATATAATGGGAAGAATGTATCATGGTTTCCACAAAAAGATTAAGCAGCAGCACAACTCTTTTCAACATTGATAATAATCAGAAATGTTTCTTGAGCAGCAAATCATCATATTAGAATGATTTCTGAAGGATCTTGTGACTAAAGACCGGAGGAATGATGCTGAAAATTCAGCTTTGCATCAAAGAAATAAATTACGTTTTAAAATATCTTTAAACAGAAAACAAGTTATTTTGAATTGTAATAATATTTCACAATATTATTGTTTTATTGTGTTTTTGATCAAATAAATTCAGCATTGGTGAGCAGAAGAGACTTCTTTCAAAAACATGAAATCTTACAGATCCTGAACTTTTCTTTCTTTCTTTCTTTCTTATTTTACAGCGATGATACAGTAACTATGATTGCTGTGAATTATGGTTACTTTATGGAATAAAAAAATTTGAGTAGAATCAGTAATATTTTTCATAATAATAATAATAATAAGCATTTTGTCTTAAACATGGGCAAAAGTTTATTTGCATACAAGAAATGTTTTAATAATTTTGTTAAATATAAAACCTTTTTTGCAAAAGTGTCTTGCAGTTGATCACATTAAAACAATATTAAAATTAATTTAAAACCTGAAACAATTAAAGTTCCCAGAGATGCTTTTTATAATTTCAGTCCACATTTTTAATTGTTTTACATTATATCTGCTCAAGCATTAACTGTAATCCCTTTCCTTTTGCCCTCAGATTCCTTGGAATATTCTGGAAATGTGCAAGAATAGGTGAGTAATCCCATAAAAGCTACCATGTCATGTATGTTTTTTTTTCTATATGATTTATTTTTTTGTTATTTTTTCTTTTGTTAATGATCCTTTGCGTTACCTTTTAGGTGAGCGCAAAAGCCCTTACGTGGCGTGTTGCTGTATCATCATGGCCTTCACCATTTTATTTTCGGAGTAGCAGCGGAAGCATGTGAGGATTTGGAGCGGGCAGAGAGGATTTCCAAGAACAGCTACAAGATTCTACAGCAGGGAACAAGATGTGTAATTGGGCGACATTCAGACTCTCTCGGGCAGAACTGGCTTCTGGTAATGCATGTGGAGTGCTCTCCAAATACAGCTTGAGCGTTTCTCAGCCTCCCGGACCTATTTTTGTAAATACAAATAATTGTTGGTCTCCATGGTAATGCTCCAGTTGTCATTGACTCGTGCACTCAAAGCTGATCAGATGTAACGTGTTTGCTGTCGGAGCCAAAATGCTTGTCAATGACAGTTTTAATGTGGGACATTGAGGATAAATTTGATGCACATGGACGTGCTTGATATCATGCTTGTTAAATTGTTCAGTTGAATCTGTTGACTACATGGACAAGTTTGCATTAAAAGATCAATTTATTACAGAAATTTATTTTTGTGACATGTCATGTAAATTTTGGACATTTACTTTTACACAGGTGCAGTGCATTCAGGCTATACATTTTTTTTTTTTTATCAGTATGCGTGTTCCCTGGGATTGAACCCACAACCTTTTGCTCTGCTAACGCAATGCTCTACCACACAGTGTTGATTTTGTTAAGTAAATTCAGGCATCAAAATGATTTATTGTGCAGAAAATATTTTCACAAATTGGCATAGTAAATGTTTGAGTTGAAAAGAAAAGGTTGGAATTTGAGTTGGAAAAACATGTTTGATATCTGCTTCCAATGTAAGACAAATCAAATCAACAATGGTAATTAGGAAAATATTAATATTAGCGTAAATTTGCATATTGTGCATCCCTAAATAATATTCAGGTTTTTAAATATAATAATAATAATACAGGATTTTTAATTATTTTTTAACAGATATATAGGTAAAAGTAAGTACAGTGGCAAAAAAAAAAAATAAAATCTGCATATTGTGCATTCCTAAATATTAATTCGGTTTTGAAATATTATTATAATAAATATTGTAATGTTTCCTTTTTTGCAAACATATGAGTAATTTAAAAATAAGTGCAGTGCCAAAAATAATCTGTATATTATGCATCCCTAAATAATATTATTCATGTTTTTAAATATTATTATTATAAGAATATTATTATTAGTTTTTATTTATTTTTTACAAAAATATAAGCAATTTAAAAGTGCACTACCAAAAACTGCATGTATTTGTAAATTAAATTGTATATTAAAATTTATTCAAAAACATTATATCAGAGCTAAATTGCATCTTTTAGTAAAACAGGAAACCCACAAAAAGAGTAAATCAAAATGTTAAAAAATAGTCCATTGTGCTAAATGCCAAAAGTATATCCCAAAAATGATCCCTCCAGGCTCCATTATTTAAAGTGGCGTGTTTAGTTTTATCCCAGCTGGCAAATGGTGCTTTTGCTCATAAAACGCTAAAATTACAATGTCAAGCCATTAAAAGAGTAAGCGGATATCAACGCGGTATGAATTTTTTTGTGGGTCATTTGCATGTTCACAAATCTGTCAGTTCCCACAGGATATACTGAAGATGTTACTGGGATGATTGTTTTCTCTGGAAGCATTTGAGATCATAAATCTGTAAAACCTCAACCGTGCATGACAGCAAAGAGCTATCAATGCGAGCAAAAGAAGTAAATCACTCATCAAAGTGTGCAGATATTGTCTATTAGCCGTTGTAAAAACTTTTACTTCAAGACAGACCCCAAAAAAAGTCATTTTGTGACGTGAAGTTCTCCAACACCCTCAAGATCTTTTTAGCTCCTGTGATGTCTTTGGACCTTAGTATGAGGTAAATTTTGCAAGCAAAAATGTTGAGGTAATACTGGACAAAACGATATTTTGATTGTTAGACCAGGTAAAACTATCCTCCTTGCCAGAAGAACAAACCTTCAATAATAAGATTCCTCAAAGATCTCATCTGCACTGAAAAGTTCCAAAAGTTTTTTTTTGTTTGTTTGTTTTTGTTTTTGGAACAATGTCATATAGAAGAACCATTTTTGGTTCCTCAAAGAAGCTTTCAGTGAACAGTTCTTGAAAGAACCATTATTTTTCTTAATATAAAGAAAATTGAAAAAATGTAAAGAACATTTCCACCATGAACCTTTTGTGGAATAGAAAGTTTCCATGGATGTTGAAGTTTCTTAATGGAACCATAGAAACCAATAAAGAACTTTTATTTTTAAGAGTGTGGAAAGTTTCCATGAATGTTAAAGGTTCTTCATGGAACCATCAGTGCCAATAAAGAACCTTTATTTTTAAAAGTTTAGGATTCCCACACAACACCATGTCAACAATATCGGCTCCATCTGTTAAAAGTCATGTCTCTGAATCGTATCTTGGAACTTCGACCTTTGGTATCCTCCTCACACCGAGCAGGAAAGACTTTTATCTGCTCTTAACAAGCAGTAAACATTTATGTATCCAGTCCAATGACTTCAAGGGCCTGCCCTGAGGAGCTCAACCCATATTCCTGCAGCATGCGTCAGTGCAGAAGCTCCTCTGGATGGGGTTCAGAGGCAGTGCGCACCAGCGGGGAAGAGACTGTAACTCTGCGCTCCTGTTTAAAAGCAGACTTCAGAGCTACAGGTGGCTTTCTTCTAAGGCCACTCATATGTACAATAGACATCAGTTGATGTTAAAAGTGAACACTGGAGGTTGTTAAAGCAGCGGGGAAGTGTTTCAGATCTTTAACAGTATCAGCTACTCTTCAGAAGCTTGATACAAGAAAATCTTAGAAACTAATAGAAACCTATTCAGTGTTGCAGGCTTGTTGACAAATCTATCTATCCAGCATTCTATCTATCCATCGTTCAATCAATCAATACATCCATCCATCCGTCTGTCTATCCTACTGTCTATCTATCCATCACTGTATCCATCCATCCATCCGTCTGTCTATCTATCCATCATCCATCCATCCGTCTGTCTATCCTATCCATCCATCCATCCATCCATCCATCTATCCTTCTCAGGTAAAATCATTAGAAATAGAGCATAACTTTACTAGTAGAGTTTATAAATTTACAGCTTATTGATGATAGTTTAAAAATACCTTTTATGACATAAATTATTAGATTATACTCAGGGCTTTCTTATATTACCACCTAGACTCTGCTGAGGCCCACATGATTTACCTACAGTGATTATGGACTGAGATCAGATGAAGCAGAATAACTGTGTTCATTGTTCTTGCCATCCACTGGAAATAATTTTTACTGAAAACAGGATGAAACTCAATATTCCCATAAAGAGTGATGGAAGAGGCCAAATAATTTGTCTCAAGATCAACTGCCACAACAATCAATAATCTAAAGATTTTTTTTCCACTATAAAGAACATTTTGGTTCCATGGATATTGAAGGTTTTTCATGGAACCATAGATGCCTATAAATAACCTTTATTTTTTAAAAGTGTAGTGGCTTACACTGCAAGTGCACACTAGTTTTGCCACAATGGGTCCCTCGTTTTTTAATATAGATACATACTAAACCTTTCTTAAAGCACTGCAAGAAACCTCAGAAAAAAGAAACAATACATTTAGACTAGTAAGAGAGGGTTGTTAACCCCCTTGTTGTGTTAAATTGGAAACAGGAGCTTTTACAGAGTGAGTTCCCATGAATAGATTCTCTGTGTATTGTTATATAACTCAGCCCCCTACAGATGAAACGGTTATAATTGAATAATACACAACACATGAGCAGATCTGTGCTGGAAGTGTCAGCTGGGCCTCTGGGGCCGCGTTCACCCTCTCCATGAGAAGCCGCGCTGGGCACACATCATCATCAGTACAGTGCCCCACGGTGCCCGCAAGCACACCTTTGGTGAGCGGTGCATTTGGCCCATCAGTGGGCTATCCGATTGAAGACTGTGGGGTGCATGTTAAGTGATCCTGGAAAACAATTTCAAGCTGCTGTACGTGACCCTTGGCCCCCCATTTACAGAGAACCCAATCAACCCTCGCTCTCTTTGCATAATATGGACATACAAAACATTTCTGGGCATTTATGTCAATTACTAAGAAAGGAGAACAAGATGCTCTTATTTTGTACAGTAGACTACATAAAGCATATGCAAGCATTAAACCTCTGTGAACCCAGAGTAAATACCACGTGGTGCCAATAAAGGCTATAAAGATATGATTCTTTGGAGATTAATTAAGTGTTTGATGTGACATTATAGGTTCTTTAGTGCAGTGTATGTGTTCAAAATATCCTCCTGGGTTTACAGATGGCTTTTTGTTGAACTATGAAACTTCAAAAGATTGAAATCAGGCTGTAAAACCCTGATTTCAATCTATTTATCCATTTTGGCAGGAAATGGATAAATAATCATGTAGATATGAGAGACAGATGGAATGTCACTTTAGGGCGTCACCTTAGAAACGCCCTGGCAATCACCAAAAATACTCTAGCATCTGCACAGCAACACAATTAAAAAAAAAAACATTTAGAACATTTTAGAAATATCAACACCCTGCCTACTACTTACAAAGCCCTAGCAACCGCATAGCAACATGATAAAAACCACTCAGAACACCTTAGAAACAGCAACGTCCTGGAAGCCACCAAAAACCCAAGCAACCACATATGTAGAAGTGTGATTACAACAAATAAGAACACCTTAGCAACTCCCTGACAATCACATACAGTAGCAACACTAAAAACCTTAACAACACCCTGGCAACATGTTAAAAACACTCAGAACACCTAAGAACTGTTCTGACAATCACTCAAAATACCATAACAACTGCACAACATCATGTTGAAAAACACTCTGAACACTTTAAAAATAGCAACAGCCTGGTAACTACCTAAAACACTCTAGAAACTGCATAGCAACATGGTTAAAAAAACACTAAGAACACCTTAGAAACAGCAACGTTCTGGAAACCACCTACAAAAAACCTAGCAACTATGTATGTAGCAGTGTGATTACAACAAATAAGAAAACCTTAGCAACAGTAACTCCCTGGCAATCAAATATGGTAACACTAAAAACCTTAACAACACCCTGAAAACATGCTAAAAACAATCAAAACACCTTAGAAATGCCCTGACAATCACTCAAAATAGCCTAGCAACTGCAGAACATGTTGAAAAACACTTGGAACACTTTAGAAATAGCAACACCCTGGCAAGTACCCTACCTAAAACGCCCTGGCAATCGCATAGCAACATGATAAAAACCACTAAGAACACCTTAGAAACAGCAACGTTCTGGAAGCCACCAAAAACCCCAGCAACCACATATGTAGAAGTGTGATTAAAAGAAATAAGAACACCTTAGCAACAGTAACTACCTGGCAATCACATACAGTAGCAACACATTAAAAACCTTAAGAACACCCTGGCAACATGCTAAAACCACTCAGAAAACTAGAAACTTAGAAATGCCCTGACAATCACTCAAAATAGCCTAACAACTGGAGAACATGCTGAAAAACACTTGGAACACTTTAGAAATAGCAACACCCTGGCAACTACCTAAAACGCCCTAGCAACTGCATAGCAACATGATAATAACCACTAAGAACACCTTAGAAACAGCAACATCCTGGAAGCCAACAAAAACCCTAGCAACCACATACTTAAAAGAACGATTACAATCAAAAAGAACACCTTAGCAACAGCTGGCAATCACATAGAGCAGCAAACCATGAAAAACCACCTTAGAAACACTCTGGCAACATGCTAAAAACACTCAGTACATCTCAGAAACACCCTGGCAATCACCCAGAACACTCCTGCACCAAGTTTTGCCATTTAAATCTACCTCAGAGCATGTCTAAGTCTAGTTCATCAGCAAGTGGTGTTGTGCCACAGATTTGAGCCACTAGAAGAGAGTATTGCACCAACATTCTTTACAAGAACTGCCAGCGATGTCACACAATCACACAGTTGTTTCTGTGTTGCCTAATACTTGAATGGAGCTCTAAAAGAAATAATGAGCAGACAGTATATCTTTATTAACTATTAAACAGGGCATTACTTAACGCAACACAGCCATGTTAGCATTGGCCTTCAGATAAATTTCCCCTTGACAGTGGATGTGCCCACAGCATAAAACTACTTTTCCAGCATGTTATCATTGGATGTGTTTCATTTGTTGTATATCCTCTTGCACAATGAGTGTTTTAAAAGGCAGCAGCTGTGGCAGAGCGTCAGAGGGGACATTTTCTTTCTCCCTGTGGTGTAACTGTAACAGAGGAAAAAACATAAATTTCAGTAGGGTCTCTGCATTCAAGTCCTAGTAAAATTTCATTTACTTCGCATTTCAGTAATATTTTGTTGAGGAAATTTGAAGTTAAGTACATGTTTGGTAGTGTTTGTTTGTGTAAACTCACTCCTAGGACTTTGTAGGTGGTTGCCAAAATGTTGCGGGAATTCTGCGTGGTTACTAGGCTATTGCTTACTGGCTCACCACCATTTTGTTGTGACCAACATGTGGTTAAAACATATAATAAATGTGCCACAGACAACATTCTAGAAGTTCATATGCATGTGAAAATATGAGCTTGTGGCAAATTTGCACAAATTATTTTATTTTTGTTAAAGTGGTCCAATTTTTTTTTTCACATTTTTCACGCTATAAGCGCTTCGCCAATCACAACACACTCGGCCAGCTAACCAATCAGGGCACATTTCGTATTTTGGAATGAAGTGCTTCACTGGAACAGGAACTGATCAGCATTTAAAAGAGACTGTGAAGAGAGGTGCTGCAATAATGTAAAATGTGTGAAAAAAATTATGTGTTTTTGGAACGATCAAGCATGACAATCTATTCTAGTACACCCCAAAAACCAAATCAAGACTTCGTAAAAAGGCATAATACCCTTTAAGGCTGCCAACTACTCAAGTATGCATTGGTATAGGTGATGTTTTAAAGATAGCAACAGTTGGAGAAATTTATACAGGAAAGCTTGCTAAGTTACATGCTAAGCGTAGCGTGACGCACACATGACCAAATGCACATGCTTGCTTTTAAATGACTCATCTCTTGAGCATCAGGGGTTTTTTGTGAGCAGGGGCTCTTTGAAACTGCCTGTAAACTTTAACTACTGGCATCTTATGTTTCAAGGAAACAAGCACAATATCCAGCCTCCCAATGGGAAGCAGCTGAACGCGAGAGTCATTACAGAGACTTCACACAAATGAAAACCAAACTACCGAGCCACACAGGCTTAATCCTGCCAATGTGGGGATATTTCAATACATGCGATGAATTAAATGTCATTTTTAGCAGATCAACTATAAGTAGTAGATACAATATGATAAAATATAATCAGAATAAACAATTTCTCCACTCACTTTTGCATCAGTGAGAAAACATGGTAAATTTATAGTAAATTTGTTAAAATAATTTTTTGTATTTTTGTTTTTTATTTACAAGTAAAGTTGTATATACAAAATATACAAGTAGTAGTATACAATACAATATATAAAGATTCCCTTTAGTACTGAGTAAAAAAAAAAAAAAAAAAAGCATTGAATAAAAACATAATCAGCATAAACAGCCAGTGCTGGGTAGTAACTGATTACAAGTATCCTGGATTAGATTCCAAAAATTTTGTACTTGTATGATTATATTACATTTTAAAATACTAGTAATCAGACTACAGTTTTTTTACTGATTACATGATTATATATTATTCACAAAATAGCAAAAAAAAGTTATTTTAAAATGATTTATTTAAATTTTATTAAAATATTTTTTATGATTTAATTAATTATTAGCTTTTCATTAAACTCACAAATGCCTTGCAGTTCCTTCATGAACCCCAGTTTGGGAAAACGTGATGAAATGTAATATTTAATGCACTTCATGTTGTTATAACAACAAATGGAACATATTATCTTTCTCTTTGTAGTTTCAAATGGTACAAGATTATTTTTATTTAAATCAATGTGATAAATTTGTTAGATTACTGTGATTATATTACCTAAAATGTGTAATGTAATGGATTACGTTACTGGCTACAATTTTATGTAAATTGGAATCAGCAAAAGACAACAATTAGTAATCTACCTAGCACTACCTGTTGCGCATTCTTTAATCAATTGTTTTTTAAGATGTACAGTTAAAAAAAAATCTTTTAAGCCTATGTGTTTTTTGTAGAAAAGGTACATTGTCATCTTGGTCCAAACAAAGTGATTGGAACGCACCAAATTTCATAATTACAACTTCCAAACTCGTAAATTCGAAATCTTCAGGAGGACTTGAACACACCAATAGAAAGTGCTGTTACAATTAATTTAATTTAGATTTAATTAATTAATTTAGAATGTGCAAAGGGTTTGTGTTTAACAGCATTTACTATGACACTAAATATGGGTCATCCAATTAGAATTTAGAGTCTTTTATGAATTACTTTAAAGGGGTCATATGATGTTGCTAAAAAGAACATTATTTTGTGTATTTGGTGTAATGCAATGTGTTTATGTGGTTTAAGGTTAAAAACACATTTTCCACATACTGTACATTATTGTTGCTCCTCTATGCTCCGCCTTTCTGAAACACGGCGATTTTTACAAAGCTCATCGTTCTTCGAAGCGAGGTGTGCTCTGATTGGCCAGCTATCCATTGCATTGTGATTGGCCGAATACCTCAAGCGTGTGACGGAAATGTTACGCCCCTGACCGTATTGTGATGACGTGTCCCGGCGCGATGAGACAAAAACAATAAAACCCATTATAAACAAGGCATTTGTTGCATCCAGTGGGGACATAATTACTGATTATAATGACTTATACTGTATTTTTACACGTAGCGTTGCATCGCGCTGCGTAAACATTACCATGTCTGCATTTGTGATCGGAGAAATAACAAACAACAAGCGCTACTCTGCACTGCTCAAAACTCGCGTTTGAACAGTCAGTGACAAATTCTTTAAATATGAAAACATACTTACAGGCTGTGAGTCAGAAGCGCCAGACTGTCCTTGCAAAGTTGGAATTGCCCCACTTTATAGAAACAGTCTTTGTGCACAGCTGGCATTGTAGGCTATTCTCCCAGGTTCAGGAAACAGTCCTCCGTAAAATGCGCTGCACACACTCTAATATTTGGGGTGAACTGTTCTGGAACAGTGCTGTAAATACAACTTAACCACTGATTTCTAGTTGTGTCCTCTTTTGGAAGCCCAAACAAAGTAGTTTCGCTTTCACAACAAAACACAGCGTCTCCAGGACATGACGCCGGCGGCAGCAGCAACACTACAGCGAGAATTAAAATCACGCCCTCTTTCTTTGCGTATATATTTGGACGGTGTTATGCAAATCTTCCCACACAGTGACGTAGACATGTGGGGGCGTTTAAATGAGCTGTTTTAGGGGGGCGTGGTTGAGTCTCTTTGGGTTTGAGACTTTAGTCTTTGCAACTTTAGGGATCTTATCTATGCACGAACAGCTTGTAACACTCCAAAGAGGAAGGAAAACTTGAAATCGCATCATATGACCCCTTTAAATATTCCATTTAATAATCAACCATGAATCATCATAGTAAAAGTTATACCATAGTGGCACCATAAAACCCAGAGCGGCTGTCTCTGTTCTCTGCAGGTGTGTGTGTGTGTCATCTACCTGAGTTGTCCTTCCTGTGCACTTTTCCGTAGTTCTTCACATTAATCCGGTTATATGTCAGTTCCACTAGTGTCTGATTCCCTCCATATGGGACTACTTCCCTGTACTGTGATCCAAACCTGAGGGGGGCATTTTAACAGAACCAGCACGCAACGCGGGATGCAGTGTTGAGGAAACTAGAACGAAGAAGGTAAACCCATTAACCTTCACTTAACATTTAAAACCATTCCATTATTGTCAAATGTCAAAATAGTTCTGTGTTGTTAGCCTGAACTAGCTGAACTATTTTGAGGGCTGAATAGACTTATAGTCTTGTATATTTGACATACTTTCAGGGCTACATGTGCTAGCTGAGGAATAGCAATGCTAACAGTTAGCTTTCTCCAGGTATTACAGACCTCTTACAACCTTATTTTCTTTCTCAGGTTTCTCCTCTGGATGTAACATCTTTCAGCAGGTATATTAAAAACCCTAAGCTGCGCTCTGAGGGTTCGGGCGCTAAAGAGAAACACATGTATGGAACGAAAAGAGAGATTAGGACCAGAGGAGCCTGAAAAACACAAAGCACCACTGGCATAAAAAGGTGCACTCTCAGACTTGCATCATCTGTGACGTTAAACGCTTTTCTAATCCTCCTGTGGGACCGTCCCCCGTCAGAAAACTGCCGTTTCAGTGCGAATTATGATGATTTTGCACAGTTGTCAATGGGTTAGCATGTCTTAGCGAGGTACTAAACACAAACTTTGAAATGTGACGTCCCTCTGAGGAAAGAGATAGAAGTGACAACATTACATTAATTCTGTTGCATTTTCCATTAACAATTTTCAATTTCCATTTTCATGTTTAACATTTTAAAGGGATCATGAACTGAAAAACCAAAATTCCCTTGATCTTTACTGTAAGAGGTCATTGTACTATAAAAACATCCTGTAAGTTTCAGAATTCAAAACTTTCTTGTTAGTCTAAAAACAGCTTATATTGAAGCCAATCTGCCAAAACGACAGTTTGTGTAATGTGCCACTCTATGATGTAATAGTGTGGATAAGCACCGCCTCCGCAGAAGAAGATCAACGCCTGCTTCTACATCGCTGCCTGTTTAGCCAGTTATTTTTTTGAGGTTTGTATTAAGTAGTAATACAGTAAGACACTGGTATTAAAAGGCCAAATTCAATATACACCTTATTGATGATGGATACGTTGTACAGGCAGGCAGATGAACCCTGAATATAAACAATACACAAAGTTTCATTAATTTCTTCCCATAGAAATCCATTATAAAGAAAACACAACCATTTAGAGCATTGCATTCATATTCCGGGCACATCTTCTTGCCTATATAAGGTATGTATCATCAATAAGGTGTATACGGAATTAGATATTTTAATATCACTCTTTTAATATGTTGTGTTTTTCACATTAATGTTTTATTGATGTTGTATAGTCACGCCTATTCAAACAGGGCGTTCCAATGAAGGGGGTTAAAAACAGGACAGAAAATAGCCTATTACTTCTAAATTATGTTTTTTGATGTAAAAATCTTGATAACAAAAGCAGTTCATGACCCCTTTAAAAATGACATTTAAAAGTTTATTGACGTGGTTGCTAGGGTGTTCTGAGTGTTTATTTCATGTTGCTATGTGGTTGCTAGGATGTTCTGAGTGTTTATATAATGTTGCTATGTGGTTGCTAGGGTATTCTGAGTGTTTATATCATGTTGCTATGTGGTTGCTAGGATGTTCTGAGTGGTTTTAACCTGTTGTCATGTGGTTGCTAGTAGTTTGAGCATGTAATGCAGTAGCTAAATGGGTTTAGCTTGTTGCTATGCAGTTGTTGGGGCGTTCGGATTGGTTTTATACTGTTATGCGGTAGCTGCAGTTTTCTAAATGGTTTTAGCTTGCTGCTATTAGGATGTTCTGATTAGTTTTAGCATGTTGTTAGGCAAAATCCACTTATAACACCCTAGCAACTGCATGGTTCTGAATGGTTTTAGCTTGTTAAGCTATTGCTAGGATATGTTCTGAGTGTTTAACAAATGCTTAACAACTAGCTAATGTATTCCAGTTGGTTTATCATGTTAGTATTCTGAGTGCTTTTAGTTGCTAATATGTGCTGAATTGTTTTAGTGTGTTGTTTTGCAGAGGCTAATGAGTTCTGAGTAGTTTTAGCAGGCTGTTTTGTGGTTGCTAGGGGATTACTTTCAGGCCCAAGTTAAAAGAGCTCACCTCAAAGTCTGGATTATGATATTCTGGGCTCTAGTCATGGTTCGGGCCCCTACGTCAGTCTAAATCTCTGGGAGTTTTTAGTCTGCCAGGTGAAAACCACAAGTCTGAAAATAACATAAATAAAATAATAAGCAATAGCACAGCTTTCCTCAAAAGGCCACACAATCTGAGATATCATTGCACAAATGGTGCAGGACAAATTACACGCCAAAGTTTAACACTTAGGGTTAAGATTCTGTTCAAATATAGCCTTAGAAAGCACTGCTAATGTTATTATTTATAAGAATGAACCATATGCAGAGTCAAATTTACCTTGACGTTTGCTTGTGCCATGGGATATGAGGCCATCTACTGGTCCTGGAGCTCACAGATCTGTGGTTCTTTCCCAGAAAACACTGTTTAACTTGGCAACAATGACACTGTCCAAAACTCTTCAGGCGATATATGAGACAGAGCCAGAATGTGATTAAAGCCTCGAATTGAAGGAAACAAAAGGCCCTTTTCAACAAATCCAGCACAGTGACTAGATGATTCCAATGTGAGTCAGTGTTTGTGAGATACTGAGAATGACCAGCGAGAAACTGATTTCTAATTGTTTTACTGACTTCACTACAGTACAGCTGACTAAAAATCACTGAGAAAAATGATCTAATGCAAATGACATTCAAACCGTTAAGTATGCAAATCAGTGTTATATTAGTATAACTGAAATACTATTATAGCTTGTATTAATATATATATATATATTTTTTTTTTGTATTTTCTGTTTTGATTTTTTTTACCTTTTTGTTCATATATAGTGTCCCCGTATAAAACTAATATATAAAATAATATATATATATAAAACAATAACTACTACAAATTATAAAAACACAAAAAAACTTCTTTAAAACTTTATCTAAAATAGAAAAATAAAAACTGATCTGAAATATTAATAAAAACTATAATAGAATAGTATCTAAATAATACTATTTTTATTTTTTTTAATTAATTTTATTTCTGTTTTAGCTATGTTATGTTTCATTTAATTATGTTTTGTTTTATGTTATGTTTGTTATGGTTTCAGTTTTAGTTTAATAACCCTGATCCAAATGCTTTTTGGGAACACTAGATCTAATTAAAGCGACTTTTTAATCAAATGTTTATTTAAATTTCTATCTTTCCCATTTCAGACAAGGTCAAATCTGGCTTAGCATAATAATAGGTGCATTAAACAACCATATGTTTTTGTTTATTTATCGTTGGCATCAGTGAAACCTTGTAAACACTGATGTCTTTTAGAGGACGTAATTAAAAATGGTAGCTTTTTCCACAAAGGTTATGTACTAAGGTCTCAGAGGACATATATTTGCATCTGTGAATGTGTGAATGTGTGTGTGTGTGTGTGTAAGAGAGAAAACAAACAGCGGTGGTCGCACCATCCCGTATCAGTCGGAGCAGATCGTTTGGAGAGTGCCCAGTGTTTAGGAAACTAATTTCCTATTAAATCACATTTACTACCTCAGTAATGCCTTTACTTTATATCATTACCTCATGCTGGCAGCATTATAGTTTCCAATAGCATGATACAGTTGTAAATATGTCAGATACGTCATACATTTACAACTAGTCTAGATTCACGCTTCAGGCATTGACTAAAGTGCACAGGTCCAATAAAACCCCAATTAAGGGTTAATTTCATTATAAATAAATGCTGCTGCTCTACAGAAGCTTGGAAAATGCAACCCAAAGCATATGGAAGGCAATGATTTTGAAGTTTGACTCTCATTGTAACAAATTTCAGACAAACTGACCCCGTTCTCATACCTGAAAACATGAGAGTGGAGAATGGAAGAGGAAACCGAATGCAGATGGTTTGATCCTGCAAAGAAAATCTGACCCATTTTTCCTGTTGGAAAGTCTGGTGTAGACATGCAAAAGATGGGTTCTGTTTGGTTTTATCATTATCCAAATCATGCTGGAAGCCAAGATGATGTCTGGATTATTTAGACATGAAAGGGATCTTCCTTGTCTGGAATAGCACTGCCAGATAAAACATTCTCAGGGAAAGAAATAAAATCGTGAACATGTCCAATAATACAGTAAAACCTTTTTTTCTTATTATTTTTTCCCCCGCCATACTGAAATTATGAGTACAGTTTGACAATCATATTCATATATCAGGGTACTGTAAAGACTATTCAACTATAAAACTATTTAAAAATGTTTTTAGTCATTGAATTAAAGCTAAAATATTTTATTACTATTTATAATTAATATAGTAATTAAAATTAGTACTAAAATAATTAAACTAAAAGAAAGAAATTATATATATATATATATATATATATATATATATATATATATATATATATATATACACGTATATATTAGTGTTGTCAAACGATTAATCACGATTAATTGCATCCAAAATAAAAGTTTTTGTTTTCATAATATATGTGTATTGTGTATATTTATTATGTATATATAAATACACACACATACAGTATATATTTCGAAGATATTTAAATGTATATATTTATATTCATATAATTTATATCATATATAAAAACATATTTAATATATAAATGTAACTACATGCATGTGTGTGTATTTATATATACATAATAAATATACAAAGTACACACACACACACACATATGTAAACAAAAACTTTTATTTTGGATTAGACATTAGTTTGAAAGCACTTATATATATATATATATATATATATATATATATATATATATATATATATATAACAAAACAACATTTTAAAAATAAAATTAAAACTGAAACTGAAATGTAAAAAATAAACGCTAATACAACATGTTAATAAATACTATAAGATTATATATAATAAAACTAACATAACACTGCTGTAAGGTACTCTAAAGACCTACCATGGTATTTCCATCATGCTTGTTTCCAGAAAATGCCTATATATTCCTCTTTTTCAAGTCCCTTTGTATAACAGCATCTGCTAATAAATAAACGTAAAACAGCATTTTTATACATAACACTGACAAATACACAATTTAGCTGAAGTACATAAAGATTAATACAGCCAGGCAGCTCTACATACAGCAGCCTGAAAAATGTATCAGTCAGACTTAAAAACACCTGAAATTTCATTGTATTAGACAGTGTTGTTAACAATAATTAAGACTGTTTCAAGAATATTAAGATTGTTCCTGGTAATTTAAATAAATCTGAAATAAAATATAAATACAGTATTAGATTATAAAATCTAACTAAAAATTTAACTTCTAATCAACTAATTGAAATAAGCTGTTATAAAAGTTTAAAATTACTAAAACTAAACAGAACTAAAAATAAAGCTATATAGAAATAAAAAAACAATTAAAATGTCCAAATGTAACAAAATTATTCAACCTTAAATTAAGCTGAAAACTGAAATCATAAAAATAAGTTTATTTAAAATGTCAAAAAAAAACCCCCAAAAAAAACCAATAATAGTATATAAATAATTGTAAAGCAACACTATATTGTTTAATCACATAAAAAATGACAACTTACTGAGAAAGATGCTTGAAAGATGAGCTTGTGCCATATTCCTTTATAATAAATGCTACTATACTTTGTAGTCTAATTCAGTCAGGTGTGTTTAAGCGTGGCTTCAGTGGCCAGTGCTCTTGTAGCGCTTCGGTCAATGGCGGCCTCTAGTGGACACGCGTGTAAACTACAACAACACGCGCTCACGCTGGCCAACAGATGTCAGCAGCGCCTCGGCAGTTCACAAATTTAATTCCCCAACTCCATTAGGAGCGATCAAACTCCATTAAGCAACACCTCCAGTGAAGCATGTAAAATAAATGGGTATTTGTTTCTAAGGCAATTCTAATTTCCTTTCCTCTAATGTAACAACTCCTCCAGATATAATAATAATATTGAGGTCTGTCTAAAACTTACTCAATACATGCTACGTGCGTTAATTAGACGTTCTGCACACAGTCGATCGTAAATGTGACTGGAAGAGTTCACCCAAAAATGAAAATGTTGTCATCATTTACTCACCGTCATGTCTGTTTTGGAGCATGCTAGCTGGATTAAGCTATAAAGAATAAACTGATGTCTTTTCCATACAGTGAAACTGTTGAGCTCCAAAATGACTGGAATTAAAGGCAAACATGAATGACATCTGAAAAATAAGTGAATAATGACTTACATTTTGCCTCTGTTCCTTGCGCCAAGCTATTGTATGACTTTAGGAGACTTGAAATACTCCTCATATTTCATACAGATTATTTTTATTGCACTTTTATGATTTTTTTTTGGCCATATTTGGAGCTTGACAGTCGCTATTCATTTTAATTATGTGGCAAGGAGCTTAGACATGCTGGAAAAACATCTCTATAGAAAAAAAGGAAATGATATGGTTTCGAAACAACGCGAAAATTACATTTTGTGTGTGTGTGTGTGTGTGTGTACCTGTTTTTCTATTCAGGTGGGGACTTAAACCTGAATACACACAGACTCATGGGGACTCGTGTCGCGGTGGGGTCCTAAATTGAGGTCCCCACGGGTAAAGAAGCTTATAAATCACACAGAATGAAGTTTTTTGAAAATCTAAAAATGCAGAAAGTCTCCTGTGAGGGCTAAGTTTAGGTGTAGGGTTGGTGTAGGGCAATAGTATATACGGTCTGTACAGTAGAAAAACCATTACACCTATGAATGTCCCCACAAGGATAGCGAAACAAGTGTGTGTGTGTGTGTGTGTGTGTGTGAACTATTCCATTAAATTAATTAGACGTTATCATTTACACACTCTCATGCCATTTCATCCTTTCTTGCTTCCAAGAAATGCTAAAGAAGCTAGTTTAAAGTGTTTTCATCTATACAATTGAAACATAGTGACCAGGGCCTGTCAAGTTACAGAAAGGGACAAAATGCGCCATCAAAGCTAACAAGGAACAGTATCAGGACTTTGACTAACATTGTGGTAATGTTCTCTTAACGTTGTGAACAAACAGTTTTAGTTGGATATTTGTCTTTTATTAAATGTTACTACATAATACGTGTTTCAGAACATTCAGAGAACATTCAAAAGTAACATTTCCCTAATTATAAAATGTCACGTTACTTTAACGTTTCTCTAACATTCTTCCAATGCTACATAACGTTAATAGAAGTTCATTCAAAGTTGTCTGGTCTTTAACATTCTCAAAATGTCAGCACAAAACATTATTTATACATCGTTCGTGGAACATGAAACATTTTAGTTTGATGTTTGTCAAACTTTTTTTGAACGGTACTACTTATTACTTGTTTCAGAACGTTCAGAGAACATTCAAAAGTAACGTTTCATTAATGTTTTTTCTAACATTCTCTCAACGTTACAGAACAGTAACAGTACATTCGTTCAAAGTTGTCTGGCCTTTAATAACATTCTCAAAATTCCAGGACAAAAATGTTATTAATATGAACGTTAAACATTTTCAACATTACACTTACCGTTTCAAAACGTTCAGAGAACATTAAAAATAAAATAATGCTTCTGTAACATTCGCGTAACCAAAAAAAAAAAACAAATAAATAAAAATCTTTTTTTTTTTTTTTTTTTTTGTATCTTAATAGTAACATTACCAAAATGTTCTTAGAACATATTTTTGTTAGATGGGATAAAAGCAGTCAATATGACTTGTAGCTTTGTGTGAGAAACATCAAAATGAAACCAAACACCACTGGACGTACCAATTTCAAGTACACTGATTTGAAAAGATTTACACACTGTTATTGAGCTTGACAGTCCTTAATTCATTGATCTAAACCTTTAAGAATGGCCCTGTTTATGAAGCAGGTAACATTTCCTACTGTGTTCCATCTATGCGTTTCTCTCTTTCCTCTCCATCATTCCTGTCTGTCCATTAGAGCGAGATGCTTCGGGTAGGAGCTGACCTCCTTACCAACACTGATACAGTCCCCTGAGAGACGCGCCCCATTTAGACATGCTGACTGAGGACTTTCACCGTCTTCTCTCAAACTCTGGACTCTAAACTCAGCTCCTCCGTTTCAGACTTCACATCAGACGGTCAGGATTTCAGAGGGATTTCATTCCATTCAACTTTTAAACCGTGTCCTGGCACGGCACGCTACTTGGATGAGTAATGAAGAGAAATGTCAGACTGCAGGGAGACACAACAAAAAATATATTAGACTATTTATTTTGCTTATTATATGCAAGGTTCTACAAATCATTTTGGACTTCGATTTCAGGCCTCTGAAATGTCAAAAATAGGCCAAACGCAGCCGCATGCTTCACAATACCCGACCAGTGAGGGAAAACATATTGAGTCACACACACACCTACGCAGCAGAAGACAAAGACTTCCAGACTAATGTTTGAATAGCAATCCTCCGTATGCCTGCACACACAGCTGCTCTGATGCTTTTTACAATCCCTTTCAAAGTGCAAAAAAAGAAATAGCAGCAGAGAAAACTATTGTTTGTCTTTTTAACTTGATGATAATATCACATACTGTACATTTTCTGAACAAATCCCTGTATATAAACGATTTTCCCACGAACAACGACGGCAGCAATGCAGGTTGCATACATGCATCCTCTGAAAAAATGCAACTGGGTTCTCAGGCGCATTATCTGTCAGATAATATGGATGTTTTATGGTTGGTAATACAAAAAATTTAATTAGAGTATACACTATTTTGTATACACTACTAGTAAGATTTTTTTTTTTTAAATGTTTTTGAAATGAGTCTTTTCTGCTCACCAAGGCTGCATTTATTTGATCAAAATTACAGTAAAAACAATAATATTGTGTAATATTATTATGATTTAAAATATCTGATTTCTATTTGAATATATTTAAAAATTGTAATTTATTCCTGTGATGCAAAGCAGAATTTTCAGCACCGTTTCTCCAGTCTTCAGTGTCACGTGATCCTTCAGAAATCATTGTAATATGCTAATTTGCTGCTCAAGAACATTACTTTAAATTCATTTATTTAAAATAGAAAACTTTTGTAACATTATAAATGTCTTTACTGGACACTGGGCAGTCGTGGCCTAATGGATAGAGAGTCAGACTTGTAACCCGAAGGTCGTGGGTTTGAGTCTCAGGTCCGCCAGGGATTGTAGGTGGGGGAGTGAATAACTGAGGTGAGACCCTTGAGCAAGGCACCGAACCCCCAACTGCTCCCCGGGTGCCGCAGCATAAATGACTGCCCACTGCTCCAGGTGTTTGTTCACTACTGTGTGTGTGCACTTGGATGGGTTAAACGCAGAGCACAAATTCTGAGTATGGGTCACCATACTTGGCCACACACCACTTCCCTTCCCCCCTTTAATGCATCCTTGATAAATAAAAAAAAACAAAAACAATTTGAATTAGCAATGTATGAATTATTTTAGTGCAATTTATTTAAACATTAAGAGCATTCTTGAGCTAACTTGTGAACTTAAAAACTTAGTGTCTTGAATGCTCAACCATTGCTAACAAGACTTCTGAAGCGTCTTTGGCCCCTCGGAGACCCTCGGCATGTCCTCTGCACATCCTCTGGGTCTGTGGAGTCTGAGACAGACAGGAAGATCACAGCAGGTCAAAGCAGAGGCGCTTCAGTCGGGAGCGGACACCTCGGTGCTGTAGCTCAAACGGACGTCCAGTCCGACGACGGGTCCAACAACACTGAGCCAGGTCACGATATAGTTCACCCTCCTGAGAACAGATGAGAAACAGAGCATCTACCCATACTGCAATGCTGCAAATTAAGAAATGATTATATCTATCTAGTCATATCTCACTAGCTAAATAGACGGATATGCCAGATCTGATAATTAACATTCAGAGCTAAATAAGACAGATATAACACTATGAGATGATATAATACCATTTTAAAATGTTAAAAGGAATATTTCTAGATTAAATAAAGCTTGTTTTAAAGTATGCTGTTGATTACCACAGAAAATAATGTTGATTCTTTCCTCATTTTAAATGGATTTTATAGGGCAAGTATTGTAGTGGGATTATTTTAAAACAAAACACTTAAAATAAATTGTAGTTAAAATATTTAAATGAGCTGTAAAAATCATATTTTTGTGGATGTTTCTTGGTGAATAAAATCCTTGGATATAAGCTTGGTTTCCTGAGGCTTATGGAAAAAAAATACTATTAAAAAAAAAAAAAAAAAAAAGTACAATTAAATCACAAACTCACAAAAATTAAATCAAAATAAATCTCAAAATCAGTGTATTTTTTTTAAACAGTGCAAACAACCCCTATGTGCTTCCTATTATTAATTTATATTACATTTAATAATAATACAATCCATAAAAATTACACATATTTCATATATTCATATATAATTTATGTCAAGTTCTACCCACTGAAACCCACCATGTTTTTGTTGGTCAAGATAGTAATGTTTAAATCATACATTTAAATTTTAATAGCAGTTGCGTATTGTTGGTACTTGCACAAGTTAAACATTTATTCACTGTGCTGTTTGATTGCCTACTAGGCTTCCAATGCAAGTGCATTATTGAGTAATGAGTCTATATATATATATATATATATATATATATATGTATATATTTCATGGTAATCAACAACATGCGTTAGATGTGTTAACCGAGCTCAAACAGCAGAGCATAATGCAAGCAACACCAAGGTTATGGGTTTGATTCCCAGGCATTGAGTGAGTTTATGTACCTTGAATGCAATGCACTGTAAGTGGTTTTTGGAAAATAGCATGTGATAAATGTAAATGTAAACATGAACTGAACCCAGAATATTCATTTCACATAATGCATGATAACTACAGCTGCAGCAGGGAGAAACTCACTTGTTTTCAGCTTGTGCCAAATCCAGAGCAGGTTTCATAAACTCCTCAGTGCGACATGGATGAAGCATGAAAAACGGTTGGCCCAGTAAAGGATGTTCCTACACACACACACACACACAGATCGTTCAGCTCTTTGTTAATGTCTATTCTGACCTCATTTTTTATTAGGAACAGGTTCTCACTGTCACACACTGTAACACAGCCATTAAACCAATGCCACAACATGTGTTTTTCCATCTTAACTCAATGTTAACTGGTCACACGATACTTTTCACTACCCCAATTCAATTACGCTCAAAGCTTTGGATAAATTAAAAAGAAAATTACGAGGCAGACTTAAGCAAATCTGCCATGCGACACATGGGCTTCATTGGCACCCTGCTGCTCTCGAGTGAGTCTCGCACACTGGAGGGCACTCATGCACAGCAGCGATGGAGGAATGTCCTATCCCATAATGCCACACCAGAGAGACCTGGACTGGACCACACCATCACAGCGAGATTATTGTGGAGCATTTGAAGAAGTCATACTAAGGAAGAGGTTTGTAGCAAAGGCAGAGAACAGTGGCTGAACATAATATAACAACTTCTAAGCTTTCCTCTCGAATCAACAAGAAAAACATCTACGATCAATTTAACTTCCGTAACCTGATGTAATCTGAAACATACATCAAGAAAAAAAAATGAACTACATGTAAATCCTTTTTTTTTTTTTTTTTTTTGTATAAACACCACCTATGTGCTGTTCTATAATTAATATTACATTCATTAATTCATGTTTTTAATTAATGATTATAAATTATTATTTTATAATAAAGCTGGTTGAAATATAAAAAAAATGTATATAGTATTTCAATATAATTGTAATTATATAATATAAATTTATTTAAATAATTTAATACCTTTTTTGCAACTGTGATCCTTTTTTTTTCTAAATATGGATATTTTTCTTACACAAATGCTTTTCTTCACTTCAGAAGGCCTTTATTCATCCCCCGGAGTCGTGTGGAGCATTTTTTATGATAGATGGATGCACTTTTTGGGCTTCAAAATCTCAACCCCCATTCACTGCCATTATAAACCTTGGAAAAGCCAGGACATTTTTTAATAGGACTCCAATTGTATTCGTTTGAAAGAAGTCATATACACCTAGCATGGCTTGAGAGTAAATCATGGGTTAATTTTCATTTTTGGGTGAAATATCCCATTAAGCTCAAATTCAGTCAGCAGCATTTGTGAAAAAAAAAAAAGGTTTGACTTAATTTTGTCCCTTGTGTTTTTTTTTTTTTAAATGAGAGTTACTGTGAAGCAAGTGCTGCCAAAAAAAGTACAACTATTAATCACTTTACATGACATACTGTGATGTACAAACCAAAAAAGACTTTACACATGAAGTCACTGAGTGTATCTGTGATAATAAATGCATTTGAATCTCATTTAAATGAACAATCCATAGAGACAGAGTGACGTGCTTCATAATCTGAAAACTACACCCACCGGGGCGAAAACAATCCAACCCTGACTTATAACAAAAAAACAGAACAATGTCTAAAAGCCGCTATGTGACAAGGTGTACAGCAAACAAGCTAAAAAACCCAGAACTACGTTTTTATGAGCTGTCGAGCCAAAAAAAAAGAACATTTAAGGACACAAAAGTAGAGTGCAATGTGTCATAATGCACTGAGAACTACGCCCACTGGTGGGAAACGTAATCAGCGACAGGAACCATTGATTATTTTTAACCATGTCTATTGATTATTTCACCACCCTATGTGAACCTGAGAGGAGGAGATATATTGAGAAACTAAATTTTATTGGTCTATCTCAGTGCCCCTTTTCCTTACCTTCCTTTTGTTTGAGAAATTATCCAAATGAATGGCCCAACGTGAAATACCCCAACATCTACAACTATTTGTGTCCTTAAACACTGATTTTTTTGGGTCAACAGCTTATAAAAATGTAGTTCCGGGTTTTTTAGCTTGTTTACTGTACACATTGTCACACAGCTGCTTTTAGGCATTGTTCTGTTTTTTGTTACAAGTCAGAAATCATAAGGAGGCAGCTTCCCGCAATACAAAGTCAATGAAGAGCGTTGGATTGCCCTCTCCCCGGTGTGGGCGTGGCTTAAATGCACTCTGTCTCTATTGCTGAAATAAAAGCTGTCAGTGTCTTTCTGAGGTGAGTTGAAGTTCCTTTATGCATAAATGCCTGAAAGAATTCCACAATAACAGTTCATTTAAGCATAAATACTTGAGAAAATTTCCACAAATGCAGTTCCTTTATGCATAAATACTGGCCACACAAACATAGATGAGGAACACAACACAGTTCACTCCAGGAGAGAAACTAGTGTTAGTTTGTGGGCATCTTGATGACACCGAAACTGTCAGACAGTCTAAATGAAAATAATGAAAAGGGCACAACTCAGAAAATGCATGATGTCTAAAATTGATGATGTCTAAGAATATGTCAATGTTGTCAGAGGTGAAGTCAGAAAAGAGATCATAGATTCAAAACAATGAGAATCCAGCCAGATTCTGCGAAGGGGTCAAATTAATTAATTAGTCAAAAAATTTGACTTATAAACATCTGAAGACGGTCTACAGTTGGCATGTTTTTGATCTGAGCTGTGTTTTACAAGGTGAATTGATTAAAATCATGTCTGTCATCTTCAGGAAGTGACTGCGTGATGATTAGAAACTACAGAGCAGCTCCAGTGTGTTTGGTGCTGCTGTGTGTGTGTGTGTGTGTGTGTGTGTGTGTGTGTGTGTGTGTGTGTGAGTGTGTGTGTTCTGACTGCAGTCATAGTGGTGTGTCCAGATCCATACAGAGAGCAAAGAGCATGCAAATGTAGTCGCCGTCACTGATGTAACAACCTGAAGCTCATCAAACATTGAAAGTTTTCAACGCCACCTGCTTTCAAAATGAACAAGCCTCTGATGGCTTTACAAACATACAAAGTGTGGCAATGATTGTGTTTTTTCACATGCTTATTAATGGTCATTATGTTTTTTGAGAAAATGTATTAGCAGTTTATACCTGAGGGAAGTGATTGTTTACATAATATATGAGTGTGTACTGTGTATAATTATTATGTATATATAAATACACACATATGCAAGTACATATTTAAGAAAAATATGTTACGTTTATACATTAAATATATTTATATATGATATATATTATATGAATATAAATATATACATGTAAATATTTTCTAAATATATGCTGTATGTGTGTATTTATTTACACAAAATAAATATACACATTACACACACATATATTATGTAAGCAAAAACTTTTATTTTGAATGCGATTAATCGCAATTTGACAGCACTAATAAAAAGATAAAAATGCAGAATGTTTTCTGTGACGATTATAGGCATTTCTAATTAATTGAATATAAAAACAGACATTGGAATGTCCCCATTTAGGAATATTGTGTGTGCGTGTGTGTGTGTGTGCGCGGGGGGGGGCAGTATTTCAAACACATGTATTTAAATTACGTATTTATGTTTTTTTGATATTTACTCTATCTACAATTGGGTAATGAAATTTTCTAGAATTCTGTAAGGAAATAAGGAATATACTGCCTTTGTGTGCTATCAAAATTTCCTACTTCCAATTTCAGAAGTCCTGATTACAAGCATGTCGAATTCAAGTGCTTTGCTGTTGGAAAGAATAGAAATCGTGGAGGACGCCAGGTTTCCTGAGAAAATCTTATTAAAGCCAAAATCATAGATATTTAAGATATTTAATTTTGAATAAAATGTAGCATCCCATTTGTTGACAACTATATCATCATTCACAGAGCTATCTTTATAGTTAGCTTGTTGACGATTCTGGATTTTCAGTTAAATTACATGCTGTTTTGCTGTGTATAAAACATACAAAATGCTTGAAATGGTTATAATTTTAACATTAAAACAAGGTGATCTTGCTTTTGTGGGAAAAAAAGCATACCTGTCAGCATTCACCCATCTCTTCTGTCCACTTTGACCAATTCTGTCCTGATTTCTTTTGAGGGGAGGGTCTATGGGTCAGTGAATGTGGCCTTTTTCTGATCTTTCGATCTAATATTGTGAAATAAGCTTACACGATTTACATATGTATCGTTTTTTTTTCTAAGCTATTTTTAAAACATTTACTGCATACATAAAAAAAAAAATACACTAGCAACCAATCAAATGTCAAGTAACCAGCTTAAACGCGCTTCTTATCTTTATTATTTCTGGTAATGCCAGTATAAGCTATTCATGGTTCTCTTGCAATTAATGGAATATTCCGGGTTCAGTAAGAGTTAAGCTTAAATTCAATCAAATCATGTTGATTTACACATTTGAGAGAAAAAAACAGTCATCTACAGTATAAGTTATCAGCGAATCCTTCACATTTTACTGGTATTCAGAACAGAACAATCTAAATATCTGAAAATATAAGTAGCTATAAAATCATCTTACAAAATTATACAATTATAAAATAAAACAAATTATATAGGAATTTGTTATAAACAAAGGCCTATAAACATCTAGCAATGCTATAAATTTTTATGTATGTGCATGCGAGAGGCTCTGGCGCGATCACAGATATTATCCTTATCAGCAGAAAAAACTAAAATATTCTGTCATTTTTGGTCATAAAGACAGGAGTAAGACATCATTTGAAACTGTAAAGGGTTTACTTTTATTTATGCGTACTCACAATAAAAACAAAACTATGCCTTTGTTAAAAAAAAAAAAGTATACACTTTCAGCCGTCTCTGTTTCCTTAAACTTGTGGTGTGGCCATAAAAATGAAATTAAATAGACTTTTTGTTATTTGTTATTTATTTAACTAAAACAGTTAAATAAATAACATGATAAACGTGCAAGTTAATTATTAACTTGCACGTTTATCATGTTTGTCACCTTGCTCTCAGCTCTGTAACTCCCATCAACAATTATACTGGAATAAATACAAATAACAGGAGCAGTTTAGATCTGCTGTGTGTTCTTCTTCTGATGGATGCGCTCACACAGCAGCAGAGTAAAGTTGTCAGTCCTGTTTTTTGAGAGCTAAATATTGTTTGTTTGCACACTGTTGAAAACAAAACTCCTTTTCAATATTACAACAGAATTTGGTGAGTGAGTTCAGTAAACCTGTGTTGTGAGCAGAAGTGTAAACAGATGCATTCGACATACCTCAGAAACAAGCAACGTGACAAAACCCCGTTAACACCTAGTAACCAGTCAAAATACACTAGCAAGCAATCAAATGTCAAGTAACCAGCTTAAACGTGCTTCTTATCTTTATTATTTCTGGTAATGCCAGTATAAGCTATTCTTGGTTCTCTTGCAATTAATGGAATATTCCGGGTTCAGTAAGAGTTAAGCTTAAATTCAATCAACTGCATGTTGATTTACACAAAAAATAAATTTGACTTAATTTTGTCTCTTCTTTTTTCCCCCACTGTTAAATGGAAGTTGCTGTAGTGTGTCAGTAAGAAATATCAGTTTACATTTCCAAACATTCATTTTGCCATTAATTGTAATAATCCAGTGAGATTTTTGTCTGACACACAGAGATCTGATCCGATCATCATCCAGTCTGTCTGGAATAACATGAAGAAACAGAACAAACTGAGACAGACTAAATCCAGAAGAACTGTGGCAACGTCTCCGAGGCGCTTCAGGAAACCTACTTACAAAGCTACAGTACTGTTAAAAGTTTTGAGGCACTTGTGCAAAATGCTGTAAAATAAGGATGCTGTCAAAAGTAATGCCATAAATAGATTTTCTTTATCAATTAACTTCTATTTGTTGTGAGCATCCTTTGTGTTTAAAGCAGCTTTTGCCCTCGGTGCACTTGAGCAGAGTTTCTCAGGAGCTTTGCAGGTAGGTTTCTTGAAGCATCTTGGAGACGTTGCCACAGTTCTTCTGGATTTAGTCTGTCTCAGTTTGTCCTTTACATTTGTTATTTATTTAAAAAAATAAATTGAACCCCTAAAACTAGCTCTCTCTATTCCATATCGCTTCTATACTATTCATTCTTTGTATTTATTATAAAAAAAAATTTATATATTGTTTCTCTTTTGTTGGTTTGATTGCTTCTATTGTCCTCTTTTGTAAGTAGCTTTGGATAAAAGCATCTGCTAAATGAAAAAATGTAATGTAAATGATCACTTTAAACATACTTACATTACATACTGTATCACAAGTATATTTTGTTTATAAAGTCTTAAAAATATAGTTGATGGGAAACTAACTGAGCAATAAATGCCAAAAGACTTGGTTTAACTAACTTTAATAGATCTGGCCCAAAAGTTACGTACATAAATTGCTGTAAAAGTCACTGAAAAAATACTGATGAAAGAGCATGTAAATGCAGCCACTGCAAAAACCATCAAACATAAACACAAACTGTCTGAAATGCTGACGTACCAGCAACTGTCAAAATACACACAAGCCCCTAAAGACTTTACACATAAAGACATGTGATAATATCTCATTTAAATAAACACAGTCCATATTGCTGAAACAAATATTTCCAGTTTCCTACTGCGGTAAGTTAAAGTTCACCTTACACAAAATACTTAAAAATTTTCACAAAAAAAGTTCCTTTCTGCATGAATACTGGCTACACAAACACAGATCAGGAACACTACACTCCAGGAGAGAAACTAGTGTTAGTTTGTGAGCGTCTTCATGACACAAAAACTGACAACCAAATAGGGCTGTTCGATTCTGAAATTTTTGGAATCGAGTCGGATTCCGATTCCTGGTTCTGAAATCGATGAGATTCGATTCCAAGAATTGATTCCTCACTGTTGTTTTCGATTCTTTTTCGATTCCTGTTTTTTTTTTTTTTAGATGGGAGGAACCTAATTTCATCACAACTGCAGGATATGAGGTTGTAGAAAGTAGCCTTTTCATAATATGAAGCTTTATTTGTAAAAATTACGATGCATTTCTGTAGCTGATCGATTTTAAATTGTAATTTTGTCTGCATTGACCATGAAATTAGTCATAGTGCACAGCTCAGCAGTGGACATGTGTTTTTTGCATGAATGGAACAAGACATACTCATTTCAGCTGGATGATGTTTACTTTAACCGTATGCTTTGCACAAAATTAACAAACTGTACACTGAAATAAAATAACCAGAACATTAACAACAACACTGAGCTCGTGGTTTATCTCAATCAGATGCGCTCAACGTTTTCTTTCAGAATTATGGCTGATAGAATGGTTAAAAAATATTGTATTATTTAAGATGGAAATAAGATCAAGACCTCGATCACATCATTAACTATTCTGTCGTGCAGTGCTCAAAACTGTTGACAACATAAAGCAGTTCCACCGTAAAATAAAATCTGAATCATTTTTTGAACTGGTTCATTAAAATGATCTATCCGAAAGAACCTTTTTTTTTGGAAATGAATCAGAATCACTATTAGCGATCAAGAGGCGAATTAACGGGTGTTTCTCAAACAGAAGGCTGGATCCATAGATTTTGTTGAACTGAAAACGGCTCTGAATGAGGAGTCAATTCCTCTTGATGGGATCGATTCCAACCTTTGGAACCCAGCCCTACCAAAACTGTCTGACAGTCTAAATGAAAACACAGAAAAGGGTATTACTCAGGAAATGCACAGAAATGGATAATATCAACAAAAATTTGATGTTACAATAGGTAAATTTGGAAAAGAGATCACAGACCATAAAGCAACAAGAATCCAGTCATCTGAACTCACAGGTACTGAGAATAATTAAAAATATATTGAGCACACAGTATGAACCAAAGGAAAATTGTCTAAAATAAACCTTAGAAAATAGTTTCAAACGTAAATAATGCACAAATGTTTCCTCTTTTTGGGTTCATAAGTGATAAATTTATTTAATTCATAGCTGATTTTAGGTGTTGAGTATTGAGTATGCCGAGTATTGTGCTCATAGCTGAGTGTTTGAATTGGTTGGAGAACGACTGCAAGGTCCGATGGCACCACTTTCGACAAAAACTTTCCTGTCAGTAAGCACTGTTTTAATCCAGTTATCCAAAACCTCAATAAAAAACTCCTCTACTCTGCAAATAAAAACAACCTAAATGCACTGTCACCATCTGCATTAAAATTCACAACATCAACTGTTTGGATGCATTGCTCTGTTACCGTTCAAGCACCGAAGATGTGCTGACTCTTCAAATTCCCTCGACGACACCGCACTGTTAGCATAAGCAGTATAGAGTTGGACTTTTTCATTTTATTTGTGAAAAGCAGTGCCTATACTGTGGCATGATTCCAGCTCTGTTAGTCAATTATCATGACTTCATCTACAGGCCTCATGGGAGAACAGACCGAATCACTATATGCACACAAAACTGTTTTGGACGTGGACACTAAACACTGCATTCAGAGACTTGTTCTGTTAAAACAGGCACTTCTGTATATATATAGTTTGACAGAAACAAAACTAAAGAACCACTGTCAAACTAAAGAAGCACTATTTTTATCTCACAATATTTTTTTTTCCATCTTTTTTCAACAATTTTGACCACATAAATATGAAACATATATAATTGTGAGATATAAATTTAAAATTCTAATTTTTATAATTAATGGTCATATTATAATTATAATGGTCAAATATAATTTACATTATAGCTAGCACATAATGGCATAAGAGTGACAAACTTTTTTTTTTGAAAGATGCCAAATTTAATTTGTGTAGAAAACATTTAGTTTGTGTTTTTTCTTGCAATTGCGAGTTCATATCTCACAATTCTGAATCCACAATTAGATTTGCAAGTTAATTTTCGCAATTCTGAGTTTATATCTCACAATTCATACATTCTTTTGTCTCAACTTTTTTTTTTCTCAGAATTTTGAGAAACATACTCGAAATTCTGACTTTTTATCAGCCACTTCTGACATGTTTCGGAGAATTCTGAGTTTACATTTCGTAATTGTTATTTTGTTTTCCGCCACAATATATATAATATAATTAAGTTTTTTTTTTTTCCCCAATTTCCTTTTTTTTCCCCCCAAATTCTGTTTTGTTTTTTTTCCGTTTTAATTGTTCTGGATTCTGTTTTTTATTTTTTTCATTTTAGTTTTAGGAACAAAAAAAAAAAAAAAAAAACACGTCTGTGCCATTCATTCTCACAGAGACATATTTAAATAGTATTTTTGCTGCTTAATATTCACACACACTAGTCCATACCGCATTTTGATTTAAGTGTACTGACCTACTTTTTATTTATTCATCCAAAAGCTGGCAAATTCTGTGACATTCCGCGTTATACAGTAAATTCCATTTTTGACCGGATTCCGCGATTCTGTCCGTGTTTTCTACATCGCAGAAATCATAGGGCCCTAAGAATACAAAACAGGTGTTTTCTACTTTTTATCTCACAATTCTAACATTTTTCTCACAATTGTAAATTTAAATATTTTTTGCAAAAAAATTAATAAAAGGTAATTTTATATCTCCGAAAGAAAAATCTGAATTCTTATTTTATCTATATTTATTCCGCGGCAGAAACGGACTTCTAATCCACATTTTATTTTCACGAGTGTACGGTCTCAGACTACATATTCACAGTCTGGGTTTGTCAGTTCACAGTCAGTTTGGGGCCTTATTGAGTCCTCAAGAGAAAAGTGTTCTGTGTTGTCCTAATCGGTTATGCTAAGAATGCGATTTGGCTTTGAGAAAATTGGGCAGATAAAGAGGAGACTGAGAGATATAAGAGGGCAAAAACAGAGAGGAAAGCGAAAGACCGAGCGAGAAATAAAGAGAGAGAGCCATTGGCGTCACTGCTCGTAAGGCCTTGATGTGAGTCACTCATGTTTACCTGCGTCAGATGCGGCAGTGTTCCATCTCCTGAGAACCTCGAGACCCTCAACCCTTCCCCAGTCTCTCCCCTGCTATTACTGCCATCCCTCTTCTCTAATATCCTACACTGCCTCTAATCAGCCTTTTTCTGCATTTATTTTTCCACTCTCTCCATCCATTCAATATCTCTCTGTAATGACGCCTACTGCTCTACATCCCTTGCAGCAGAGCTAAAAAGAGCAGCAGCAAACAGCCAGAGTCAGTTTTTCCAAACGCTCCAGGAGATCTATGAAGAGGGAATGCCAGCAATCGGCGTAAAGTTTGATCTACATCGCAGCTTGTTCTCACCAAGAACCGCCCTCTATAACAGGAACATCCATCTGATTAACATGTCAACTGACCAATCACAGTTAGGCTGCAGGTTTTGATGCACAAAATGTTCACATAAACAAGTAAAACTTATTTGTATGTTTAGGGCATAAGGGAACACGTTAAGAAAGGCTACCTCTGATGTTGATTTTACTGTTTTTTTTAATGACAGTGTAAGACAGTTGTGGTCAATCTGAAATCAATGATTTGACAATAAAAATCTAGAACAAAATAAAATGGCAGATTATTTTCAAACAGCACAAAAGTCTTAAAATGTAAAATACTCTAATTACAAATAATTAATTTTTGGGATCTGATTATGTAATCCAGATTACATCAGTTACTACCCAGCACTGATTATATGTTATTTTCTTTTAAAATAGAAATATAACTTATTAAAAATTCTGGCATCTTGTAAACCATTTTGCAGCTTGAATCTTAGGAACTGCAAAGCCGACCAATCACAACGGAGCGTTGATTTTCAGAAAGCAACTGCAAAAGTGCAATGCGCCTTCGACAGTCTATGAACATGAAGACTCTTCAACAAATAAATGATGCCACACAGGTTACCTGTTGGGTCAGTGTGTCCCAGGGTCCCTGCTGTAGTCTCTGTCTATAGTTCGGATGAACATTGCTCCACACCTCCTCGAGAGCCAGGGGCTGCCCATCTGTGATGGAGAATGAGGTTTTCTGATTACAGACCTGTTTGAGCGATCACTTTCAAATGGATCACGCTTGCGTGTGCCTATTTGTTAACTTGCTCAATAACAGCTCCGAAAATGTTTACATGGCGGCTATTAATGTATTTACAGCACAAAGTCAAACTTTGTTGAGCAGAGATGCGAGTCACCGCTCTGCCTGCTTTCTCAAAACTCAAACACTCCTGTCGAGATGTAAATGTTGAGTCTGTTTTTGCAGCGCACATAAAACCAGACTTTGAGAAACCAGAACACAGAGGGTTCTGAAATACACACACTGATAAGGGAAGCAGACTGCATATAAACAAGGCTGTGCGGTTTAATGATAGAAATGCAGTGAGGGAGAATGTCGTGTACCTAACGTGGAGGCTCTGAAATAGAGGACGGGGATCTGATAGCTGCAAGAATACAGAACGTGGTATTCATAGCGCAGCACAGCATGAATTTCACATACTGCCTGAACTCCAGCCGTTTCATCCTCAACGTTTGCCTAGAAAACAAGACAGAGAGAAACAGGTAGAAAGTGAGAGAGAGAGAGAGAGAGAGAGACACTCGTGCCATGCAATGACAAAATTACAGACATATTTGCGACAAAAAATTATGACAACTGCTATTAATGATTATCAAGTCAAATTTTGAGACAACATACTAAATTCAAGTATTAGTTCACTCAAAAATGAATATTCAAGCATTCAAACATTATTAGAATGTTTACACTTTTCATTGTTGTACACAAAATCTGGGGTCAGTAAGATTTTTTTTTCTTTTAAAGAAATAAACATTTTAATTCAACAAAAATGAATTTAATTGATACTAAAGGCATTTATAATGTTACAGAAGATTTATATTTAAAATAAATGCTGTTATTTTAAACTTTCAATTCATCACAGAATCCTGAATAAAAACAAATTCCTCAAAAATTAAGCAGCACAACTGTTTTCAACATTGATGAGAAGAAATCAGCATATTAGAATGATTTCTGAAGGATCATGTGAGACTTCAGACTGGAGTAATGATGCTGAAAATTCAGCTTTGCATCAGAGCACTAAATTACATTTTAAAATATATTCAAATACAAATCAGTCTTTGAAATTCTAATAATATTTCAGAATAGTACTGTTTTTACTGTATTTTTGCTCAAATAAATGTAGCCTTGGTGAGCAGAAGAGACTTTTTCAAAAATACTTAAATTTACTGACCCCAAACTTTTGAAAGGACATTCAAGCTCTAAAACTGAGAAAATAATAATAATAATAAATAAATAAATAAAAACTATAAAAGTTGACTTATATTGCCATATTGGATTCAAGTGATACTGTATACCACAAAATTCATATGCACTGAAAAATTTGGTGCAGAACAATTTTCACTCAGAAATTGCAAGTAAATTTCACAATTAATTACAAAGAAATGGCAAGTAACACATAGAATTAAACATGGAATTTTCAAGAAGAAAGATAGAAATAGCATGTTGGAGTAAAACATACTTCAATAATCTTTATTTACAGTACAACATGTGGATTAAACTTAGTGCTTTCATGTTGTTTCTGTTTTTGGAGCTCAACCGAATCCATCTCTGTTAACTGTCAGAGTACACACAAGAGCAGCCAGCACATTCTCCTCAAATTCTCCTTTTGTGCTCCAAAAGAAATAAAGTCATACAAGTTTAGGGTGCATGAATGAATACATTTCCATTCTATTCATATACAACAGATATGAAATCTTGCCACATAAATGCTAATTCGGTTTACACCGCTTCAATGATCTTCTGCAAGAAAAGGAAGTGGCTTTCCACATGCAAGAAGTCACGAATGGAGCCATATCACATATCTGATCCATGATACGTGTGCAGACTTGCCATTAACCCTGAGCCGTGATACCAAACACAAAGCCAGAGACATACGTAAGTGATTCATCGAGCAGCATGAGACTTCATTCTTCTTCCCATAACTTGACTGATGAAAACGAGATCTCCTCAACAGTTCGTGTGGGCAACAACATGTGTTTACCTTTTCGCTTTCCTCTTGCATCCTTCATTCAGAGGATGTTGTTGACATGCTGAGGGAGTTTGTACACTCCCCCCTTTGTATTTTGGAGCATGAGTAATGGCATCATGCACAGACCCTCGAGCGGGTCCACATGCACAAATGTTGTGCAGACTGTTTACCAAGGTTACCTCTCTTTCAGGCGGCGCGCACTGGATTTTCCCGCTCTTTCTCGACCTGCAACCCCTGGTGATTAATTGGCTGTCAGAATGTGGAATAAAGGTTTAGGGCGCTGCAACTTGCACAAGCACAGATAAACAGGAAGGGATGCCGTCATACTTGGGAGGAGCTCACACCCATTACTGGAGAGTAACTAGAACTAACAGAGACACAGCTAACTTACTGTAACTACATTATATCACAGACTACATCACAGTGTAGCTTCGCCACTAACAAGCTACTTTTATTGACTTGTAATGCAACAAAAGACTATGTTGCTGTTTTATGTAACAATTTGGAAAGTCATATTTTAGTAAATCAGTTAAATTGGACAGTTGTAAAGATGATATAAATCAACCAAATCAAAAAGAAACGATTTACTGATTCAAGTCTTGGTGCAGGATTTTGCATGAAACCCTTAGTGTTTTATGCCATGTTATTGAAAAATACTGCTTTTATTAAATTATACATAATATAATCTTATTGTAATTTTTATATTATCATCATCATCATCATCATTATATTATTATTACAACAATAATAATAATAATAATAATAATATCATTATTATTATATTTGAGGTATTATTCAAGTTCTACATTGAAGCTATATGGGGTGAAATATATTTGAACAATAACAACAACAATGTCAATAATAATATTTTTTAATGTATTTAAAGGTTATTGCACCCTTACATAGCTTTTAGCTACTATTAATGAATTTGAACTTGAAAAATATTTTATAATAATATATAGTATATTATTATATAATAATATATAATATATTTTATAATAATATAATAGTAATATTTTTGTTATCTATCTATCTATCTATCTATCTAGACAGACAGACAGACAGACAGACAGACAGACAGACAGACAGACAGACAGACAGACAGACAGACAGACAGACAGACAGACAGACAGACAGACAGACAGACAGACAAATATTATATATATATATATATATATATATATATATATATATATATATATATATATATTCAAATTAATTAATAACAGTAAATTACATTGAAGCTATATGGGGTGAAATAAATATGATAATATTTTAGTATTACTATTAAATAATAATAATAATAATAATAATAATTATTATTATTATTACTATTACTATTATTATTATTATTATTATTATTATTATTATTATTATTATTATTACCAATATACTATAATATATTATAGTATAGTATAATATAATAATTATTATTATTACTACCAATAATATGTATTTCATTGTTACCAATAACAATACATTAATAATATACACTCACCGGCCACTTTATTAGGTACACCTGTTCAATTGCTTGGTAACACAAATTGCTAATCAGCCAATCACATGGCAGCAAGTCAATGCATTTAGGCATCTAGATGTGGTGAAGACGACTTGCTGAAGTTCAAACCGAGCATCAGAATGGGGAAGAAAGGGGATTTAAGTGACTTTGAACGTGGAATGGTTGTTGGTGCCAGACGGGCTGGTCTGAGTATTTCAAAAACTGCTGATCTACTGGGTTTTCACACACAACCATCTCTAGGGTTTACAGAGAATGGTCCGAAAAAGAGAAAATATCCCGTGAGCAGCAGTTGTGTGGATGAAAATGCCTTGTTGATGTCAGAGGTCAGAGGAGAATGGGCAGACTGGTTAGAGATGATAGAAAGGCAACGGTAACTCAAATAACCACTCGTTACAACCAAGGTATGCAGAATACCATCTCTGAACGCACAACACGTCGAACCCTGAAGCAGATGGGCTACAGCAGCAGAAGACCACACCGGGGGCCGCTCCTGTCAGTTAAGAACAGGAAACGGAGGCTACAATTCACACAGACTCACCAAAATTGGACAATAGAAGATTGGAAAAACGTTGCCTGGTCTGATGAGTCTCGATTTCTGCTGCTACATTCAGATGGTAGGGTCAGAATTTGGCGTAAAGAACATGAAAGCATGGATCCATCCTGCCTTGTCTCAACGGTTCAGGCTGGTGGTGTAATGGTGTGGGGGATATTTTCTTGGCACACTTTGGGCCCCTTAGTACCAATTGAGCATCGTTTCATGTCAATATGGACCAAAATCTCTGAGGAATGTTTCCAACACCTTGTTGAATCTATGCCACAAAGAATTAAGGCAGTTCTGAAGGCAAAAGGGGGTCCAACCCAGGAACTAGAAAGGTGTACCTAATAAAGTGGCCAGTGAGTGTATTATTATTATTATATAATTGATGCTATTTAAGAGGGCAATATATTTTATTAAAAAATGTTATAAAATAATAAAAAATGATTATAAAATAATAATATAATATTATGAATAAGAATTATATTATTATTATTCTATTGTTTTACACACACACAGACACACACACTTAAATATAAATAACTATACCAATAATAAATAAATATTATAAAAATATTCAAGGTCAGATTAATACTACACTGAAGCAATATAAGAGCGCAATATCTTTTAAATATATATAAAATAAAAAGTAATAATTATTACTACAATTCTAATAATACTTTTTTATTTTATTTACATTTAAATGATATTGCCCCCTTCAGTGTAGTTAGCTTTTGCTATTAGTTTGTAGGCTTCTACATCACAAAACAATAGCTTGATTGTAATAGAACTACTTTATAATAAAACTACTTCATGATTTAAAAAAAGTCCTAAATTAGCACTCCTAAATGGCACATGTGACATGATTTCTGTCACATGGAGGAGGCTTTGAGACGCTATGACATCACTATGGCCTTTGCGGCCCACACTGATATGCACAGGTTTAATTAGCGATAGTGTCTGAGCGACAAGTTGGATCAGCAGCGGCGGTGGCTGGATCCCTGGCAGCTTCAATGCAGGCTCAAGGATTGTTCATGCATCCATGCCTCCACCGATAACATCTCCTCCCTCCCATACAAGCACAGTCTTGAGAGACACACTACTACTGTTTCACATCCGACGTCTGTCAGGAATGAAAGGGTTTGGAAAGAAGGAAGGCAGGTCAAATAAACAATGACGTCATGCTTTTTCCAGACAGTACCTGGACTGAAAGGTAAAATATCTCACCTAGAGGCTGTAAAATAATGTGTGGGATGATGACTTAAAAGAGAGCACAAACATGCATGCAGAAAATGCTTTAAATTTCGGGTCCGCCGTGGCAGGAACTCATTTAGCAATACGAATATTCACAGCTCTCATTCAACCTTTGCATAACTGACTCTTCGACTGCATTTGGAATTCAAATAAAGGACAAAAGTTCAGCTGCTGATCGTGCACCGCTTAAAAATTTCAAAAGGTCAAGTTCAAAAAGGGGCGTTTATTAACTTTGAAATGTGTTTCTAGCAACAACTTCTGGCATCCGCCGCCGTCTGTTGTCATTCAAACGCTGCCGTGTTTACGTTCAAGCAGGTGTAAGCGTCGCTAAACGACGGCACCTGTTCAACTCCACAAACACATGAGCAAAGCAAAAGGCTGCGTGGCACGTTGCAGCAGACGCTTTAAATAGCATCGTCTAAAGAGATCTAATAGAGCCATGAGCTCAGGTATACACTTTATACGCGCTCCGTTTTTCACTGTCAAAAGGAAGATCAATACTGGACGCGCAATAGCAGAGTAGAAGACGTTCCCTTCGCTTACCTGAATACCAGCGCTTGGCTGGGTAATTTCAGAGGATGATGAAGGATGGGCTCTTTCATTAACCTAAATAAGCCCTAATTATGGGTTTAATTATCCTAGTAATTCCGTTTACATTCTTCGCACTTAAAGGATTAAAATACCTTTTGTTTCTGCATGCATCTCTTGGGGAACAAATAAAGATTGCTTCCTTAAATGTGGTTATATAGCAGCACTCTAGTGGTTGAGTGAGACCCAAAAAAGAGCCTGTTCTAAAAGGGGAAAAACAATGCTGACTGCAAATAATAAAATGTATCTAACCATGTAGTCGTGCCTTGCAGTGAAAATAAACATAACAAAAAACAAAACAAAAAAAATACCTTTTCTATGCTGAATTATTGGCTGGAACCATTTTAAATCACTACTAAAACTGTAAAATATGGAGGGCCAAATTAATCATTAAATTAATGTTGAAATACATAAATCGCTAAATACATAATTAAATAACTTAATACATAAATAATATATTAATATTTAATAATTAATATTGATAATATACTTATTTATTTATTCATTTAATGATTCATTTATGTATTCCAACATTTATTTAATTATTTAATTTTGAGTAATTTGGCCCTCCATAGTAAAGTTATTTTTGTATATAGTCTAAATCATGCATCTAAATGAATTTCATGATAATGCAATTCATGGTATTAATAATAATAATAATAATAATAATAATAATAATAATAATAATATTATATATATATATATATATATATATATATATATACACACACACACACACACAGAGGTATATATACATATACATACATAAATATATATATATATATATATATATATATGTGTGTGTGTGTGTGTGTGTGTGTGTGTGTGTGTGTACACATTATAATATATAAAAAAAAATATTATATTCTTGTGTGAGATATATATTTCAATCATGACAACTCTCGGAAAAGTTTAGCATGGTGATGGATATGACAATGTTAATGTATTTGGTCTTGGCGGAATAGATCTGCTACACTGCTGCTGAATTGCTGCTACTGTTGGTTATTGCTGTAGTTGTAGATTATTGCTGCTGCTGCAAGCAAGTACATGAACTTGCTACTGCCAATGCATATGGCGATATGGTGCCATGAGTGTTTAAAGGGGTCCTATTATGCTCTTTTACAAAGTCTTGATTTTGTTTTGGGGGTGTACTAGAACATGCTCTCATGCTTGGTGGTTCGATTAGTTCCGGATTTGATGAAGGCCCACCTTCCGAATAACGAAATGTGTTGTGACTGGTTAGCTGTCCCAGTGCGTTGTGATTGGCGAACAGCTTAGACGGTGTTTCAGTACTGCCCCGCCCCTTGCCAAAACAGCAAGTTCGTCAATATTGCCATATCAATTTGAGCTGGATTCAGACCCCGAGAATATTGAACAAGAGGATCGCGCAGAACCTGTGCATGCACGGATATTGCAAGACATATTAAAGTGGTAAGGTTATTGTTGTTGTTTTTTTGGCTAAATCACTTTTTAGATAGGATGTCAACAACAGCTTAAAAATAACTGCATTTACTATGTATAGATAAGTGCAACGGTAATATGTATTATGTTTATTGTTCTTTAATTCTAACATTATAACATGAATTGCAGTGAAACTGTTATACAGTTGAATTTATTTATACCATAGTCCCACAGAGTTGCACTATTTGTGGTGGCATATATATGCAAATTAATTCTCTGCCAGCGGGAGGCGCTGTTGGAGCGGGAGAGAGCGAGGTTTCCCCGGTAACGCTGCACACAAAGCAGAAAAAAAGTGAAAAAGTGAAGCAGACAAAAGTGAAAAAGCATAATAGGACCCCTTTAAGACATACTGCTGCTGCACAAATAGCATGTAAAATAACCCGTAGCAGATCTATACAGGTGGAGCTGGGGAAGGTGGAGGCCTTCAGAGGTACTCTGAAAGCGCGCTGCAGGAATCTCAAAGTGAATACTACTAGCCAGCCATATAAATGCAAGGCATTAAGCTCATTGGCTGCATGTCCAGCATGAACCAATCAGCTTGTGCCAAGTCGTTTAACTCTCTGAATATCATCAGTTACGTTAACAACCCGTCAGCTTGCGCCATTAATACTTTCATTCAGGAAGGATGCATTAAATTGATCAAAAGCAACAGTAAAGACATTTATATAACAAATGTAACAAAACATGACGTTCTAATACATAAAACAAAATTACTGACCCCCAATTTTTGAACAGTAGTGAGAGAATGAAAAAATGAAGTAACTATGGAAGCAATTGAGAAGCACATTCTACTGCCTACAAAACTAAAGAAGACACTATAAGGACAGCTATTCTTGTTTACTGAAGTAACGACCCCTTCATGTACAGGTGCTCATAGACAAAGAGTAACATTGAGCACAGCTCCACAGGAGTCAGGTGTGTGGCACTGAAAGGGTTAACCCTGATAGATTTTTGTTGAGTGAGGCATTTATTCACTCCCTAAAAGAATTCCACCATTCAAAACAGGATGCCACAAAAAAGAAAAAAAGCAGTCCTGGCTTCTCTAATCTTCCACAGATCTTTCTGGATTTTTTTTTTTCCTTTCCTCAACAATGGGGAAAAAAGAGGCTTTCTTGTAGCCTGCAAGCTACTGCTTGCTGGCGAACAGTCTTTACCAAGGTCAAGTTTTCTAAATGTTCTTTTATGCAGGGCATGTCAGGTGACGTGCGATGTGGCACGACTGCACGCAAGACTTTGAATGTTGGGGAGTGAACAAAGGAGATGCTGATGTTGAGTTGGTATCACTGCAGACAATACTGGCCTTTTGGTCTATTAGTAATTCATCTGCAATTGATAAATTGAACAATAATATGTTCACATTTCAACTCAAAAGCATAAAGACGAAAAAATAAGGTATTTGCATAACGAGTTACATAAACACAAAGCTTATTTTTTTTCCATTAGGATTTTTATGCTTGAGATTTAGGGACATTTTAAGCTGTTTTTTTTCTACTTAAAATATACAACAAATACTACCTTGATAAATTTTATATAATATACTACACTATTTATTTTTGCATTACAACAATTTTTTTGCTTGAGATTTATGCACATTTCCCCTTCCAAATTCTCATTACTATAATGAATTGGGACATTTCACTGTCAAGTAATTTTTTTTTTGTACTCAAAATATACAACTAATACTACCATGATGAATAATTAATTCATAAATTATATCATTTTTTTTTTTATTTTTGCATTACAACAATATACACACACACACACACACACACACACACACACACACACACACATATATATATATATATATATATATATATATATATATATATATATATATATATATATATATATATATACTAGAGCAAATACAGTACATAGATAAAGATATGTAGTTAATATCCTTATATATTTCTTGCAATGGACCAGCCTTAACCACAGAATACCAGATGGATTGCATTATAATCAGTTACTTAATAAAAACAAAAATTGCTTTCTTCAATAGCACTGAAATATGGCAAAATCTCCTTCATGAAAGGAGAAGGTGTCGAGTCTTCCCTGGTGTGTGTGAGCTGAATGTAAATATGCAAGAAGTCGAGTCATTTGCAATCAGCCGGAAGGGCTTACTAATGAAATGGGCTGAGAGTGGAGGTAAAGAAAAATCAGCCACAAGGCACAAACCCCATTTTGGAGATCATTTAAACCAGTATACGAATCAAAATATTTTGCTGATACTACCTTCAAAGATTGTTTTTTTTTTTTAAAAATCAAGCGTACATACTCTTTAAAGTTTAAATATGTCACACACAACCATTTTTTCCCTAAATGGAGAATGCATATAGTGTGCAGACAAAGCTAAACGATTGAGTGTGCAACACCCTGATGGACAAAAGAGCATAAACATCTTAACAGTCACATAAAATCGCATGCCAACATTAGCAAGTTTTTCCAAAACTAAACCCAGGACAGTTATAAAGTGCATGATTTAGTTAAAGGTAATTGATCCAGTATGTGGGGAAACACTTAGGTCAATCTTCATTTTTGGTGGCCCATTTTGTTAGGGTTTATAAATGGACTGGCTCATTCTACCAAGAACCACTCCTGGTTCAGAGACAACACACTTTTATGACCAAAATGGGTAAAATGAAGTGCTGCGGGATGACTTGATCGTCAAAGGTTAATACTTAGTGCTAGTTGTTTGTTCAAATCGCTAACCGTAAGTATGAGTAATAGTGATGCTTGTCTTACCTGGACGTCATCTGTCACCATGTTTTCATCCTGCATGGAACACTCATGTTGTTTGTGCAAAATGCTTGATTTTACAGGGATAAGAACAGTCTTCTTCATGAAGCCTTCATCAGTGCCCTAGAACAAAGTACAAAACCTGTCAAGAATATGTCGGTCACATTTTACCAATAAAACTATTTTTAAAAATTATATACATTATATTTTTGTTATAGAAATAGTTCACACAAATTTGCGGAAAATTTATTTCACCCTCAGGTCATCCAACATGTAGACAAGTTTGTTTCATTTTGGGGAAATATATCATTCCATCACTTGCTCAGCAATAGATCCTCTGCAGTGAATGGGTGCTGTCAGAATGAGAGTCCAAACAGCTGATAAAAACATCACAATAATCCACACTACTCCAGTCCATCAGTTAACATCTTGTGAAATGGAAAGCTGCATGTTTGTAAGAAACAAATCCACCACTAACACGTTTTTTAACTTCAAACCATTGCTTCCGGCTAAAATACGAGCCTTCTATCCATAATATTGCTTTCTCCAGTAAAAAAGTCCTCTCATCTGAATAAGGAGAGAAATATGCACAGCTCAAACACTGTTGAAATCAGTTCAGAATAGTTATAAAGAAATGTGTCAATAGATTTAGATGACAACAGAGGATGGACTTTTCGCTGGAAGATGTGTTATTATGGATTATTACGGGCTCACATTTTGGCCAGAAGCGACAGTTTAAAGTTAAAACACCTTAATGATGGATTTGTTTCTTATAAGCACTCAGCTTTTAACTTCACAAAATGTTAACTGATGGACTGGATTACTTATGGATTATTATGATGTTTTTATCAGCTGTTTGGACTCTCATTCTGACGGCACCCATTCACTGCAGAGGATCCATTGGTGAACAAGTGATGAAATGCTAAATTTCTCCAAATCTCTTCTGATGAAGAAACAAACTTATGTACATCTTGGATGACCTGAGGGTGAGTAAATTTTCAGCAATTTTTTTTTAAATTTTTGGGTGAATGAATCATTTAAACAAAGCCTATACTATTTTTTTATGTTCCTCGGTTAACTTTGGACAAAAGCATCTCATAATGTAAGGTAATGTAAACAAAGTGGTATTACAGTAATTTTAAACATTACAGCAGTGAGAACCTAAAACGTAGTGAGAATATTGGGAGAGAATATCATCATGATTAATGTCAAAATGCCAAATGTGTTATAAAAATAGGCATAATTTTCTTCATCTTCAAAATAAAATTCTTTCTTTCTTGACATGTTTTGTGAGATTCACGCTTTTTTTCTTTCATTTTGATCCTCTAAGGAGAACAAGTAGGCCCAGACCTTGTGGAGTTACTCAAACATTCACTTCACCTTGATCTGCTCCCAGCTCCAGCCATCCTGGATGGTCTCAGAGTGTTGGAGAAAGAGCTGACAGCAGAGCCGGAAGGTCCTTTCATCCAGGTAACACGATGCAGGGTTTCTCTCACCTGCCATCTGAGGGTAGGATTAAGCACATTTAAATAGCTGATAAACAGTGTTGGGCTAGTTACTCAAATAATGTAATATATTATTCATTACTAGTTACTCCTTTCAAAAATAATATTGTTACTTTTCTTATTACTTTCTGGCAAAAGTAATTAGTTACATACTGTTTCTTCACACCCCATAGAAGTTGTAACTGTGTATCTTCCACATAAAATTTTTCTAGAATGTTACTAAAAACATATTTCTGCCTCATCATTTGACCAAAATCCACATTGGATCGCAGTCAGAAGTTATTACAAACACTCATTAGTGATTGATAGTGACATTCAAGTAGAAGTGTTGTATTAATCTCATTAATTGTCGTGTTGCTTGAAGCTAATTGCAATTTCTCCGTTACCCATATACGATTATATTTCATTATGTATTTTATCAAATCACATAAGTTTGTAAGAAACTCTTTAATTTTCCAAAAAGATGTTTAATTATAGTAATTTAATGTACCACGTGCTAATGCCAGAGTAAAGTACAACCACAACTTACTCTACAGTGTTCAGATCATCTTTTTTCCTGACAAAATCAATATAATGCAATATTTCTATCTGCTGAATGTTAGCTTTTCCATATTTCAAGCTTGCCTGCTGCACTGGGGACATCACATGCATGTGCGAGTCGTGAAAATTATGAAAATAAATCTAGGAATTATTTGATTTTAAATCAGCGGGGGTTGAGGCATCAAATGTAACTAAGTAACTAAGCTGTTTTATGGATGGTAACTGTAATATTACTACTGAAATCTTATAAGTAATTAGTTACACTACTAGTTACTGCAAAAATGAATATTATTACAGTAACTAAGTTACTAGAAACTAGTTACTGCCCAACACTGCTAATAACTGAAGATCACTTCAACTTCATGCTCCAAAACAAACACTGAATATTCTAAAGTCAACTTGAAACATTCTCAACCATTTTACTTTTGTAATGTGATTTCCAGGGAAGAATATGGGATAAGATAACATGCAATCTTTTCCATCAGGAGTTGATTGGACCAAAAGGGCATGGTTATTGGAATAACATGGACATTAATCGTGCACAATTGCACTAGGAATCTGCGTTAAGAAAGCAAACTTGGAAAATTCTATTGTTGACTTGAAATTCTCTTAATAAATCCACATGCAGATTTGGAATCTTCAAAAAAACAAATTCCATCACAACTTTAGGTTGCTGGATCGCAGCAGCGGCTCTGGCTTCAATTACTCAAGAGGAAACAGTTGATTCGCTAAGTGGCCCTTTCCTGCTCGTGCCTCTTTCACCCCCTCTGCATGAACAAGCAGAAATGAGAAACATCAAACAAACCCATTTATTCACATCTTCACTGATCAGCCGCTTTAGTGAGCATCTACAACTCCAAACTAAATGGAAGCAACATGGCTTGATTAATTACAGCGTATGATGCAATAAACAAAATGTGCTCACACTTGAACGGATTAGCAGTGTCTGTGTGTCTAGCTGTAGTCCAATTCTGACATGTTGGGGAAGGACAGTTCTTTAAATGACGGTTAGTATGTACTACGATTTGTAATTCAGATGGGATAAGCCACGTTTGAAGCCATTCTCGATATACTTTTTTCAGAACTTTTTCACTTGCCAGAAAAATTGTGTATTCCAATTATTAAATTTGCCTTGCCTTGCCTATTATGATGAATAAACAGAATGAATATGAAGGACTAAATGATTGAAGAAGCCCTGCAAACATGACCAGTCATTTTCACTGAAGGGTCCATATTATTTTAAATAATATTAAAAACATTAATTTTATGGTTGTTGTTAGTTTGTTATAGTTCAACAAGGTGAATATATTATGTACAGGAATGTATTTATATTACACACCTTCATATTTAAAGAGACAGTTCACCCAAAACTTTCTATGGATGTTAATGGTTATCATCAACATTCTTCGAAATATCTTTTATGGGCGGAACAGAAGAAAGAAACCGGTACAGGACGAGTAAATGATGGCAGAATTTTCATTTTTGGGTGAACTATCCCTTTAAAGAAGACATTTCATTAAATTCAGAACAATTTTAGGGTACATTTACACAATGTGCTAAAAACTAAAAAGTTTTTCCTTTGTGTTTTTCGTGTACAGATGAACATGTTGTCAAAACAATGCATGTCAGGCCTGTAGTGGGCGATGTCATTTCGGAAAGATACACTACACAGGCATGTAATATGCATGCACATGTATGTGAGATTAGAAGAAGTGTGTCCCAAAGCATAGTATGTTGAAAAGAGTATGCCAAGAGTCCCCGGATGGTCTACTATTTCAGGTTGATTTTTGAAGTGTGGATACGTGGACACTCTAATGGCTAATACTGCCCACAATCCATTGCGCTTTGGCGAAGGATTCAGTCCAGAACTACAAACACAATTAAAACGTGTTAAAAAACAACAAACATGGCGGATGTGCGCGACAAATGGTTAGGTATAGAGGTTTAGAAAAGGGGGTTTGAGTAACTAATAATCAACATTTAACCTGGTAAAAAAAATATTTATTTAATGTTATCTGTGTTATATTTAATCTGCAACAGCAATGTGAACTTTTAGAAACATCTGTTTGGTCGTTAACTTTTAAAGGGGTCATATGATGCCATTTTAAAGATCATTATTTTGTGCATTTGGTGTAACAGAATATGTTCACATGCTTTAATGTTAAAAAAATACATTATTTTTCAAATACTGTACATTATTGTAGTTCCTCTATGCCCCGCCTCTCTCAAACGCGTCGTTTTCTACAAAGCCCCTCCTTCCGACAAGTGCAGTCTGCTCTGATTGGCCAGCTGACCCAGTGCATTGTGATTGTCCCGAACACCACAAGCGTGCGTCGGAAATGTAATGCCACTTACCATAATCATGAGCTTCAGGTTCACAAAAACTGTCGTCCATAAAATGCGTTGCACAAATTCGAACATTTGGGTTGTGCTGTTGTGTTGTAAACAAATCTTAACAATGATCCCTAATTGCATCTATTTTCGGAAAGCCAAATAAAGTGCTTTTGCTTTCGCATAGAAACACACAGCGTCTCCCTGACATGGCTGCATCAACACTACTGCGGTTACTGAAACCACGCCTTCTTTCTTTGCGTGAACATTTGGGCAGCATTACGCAAATATTTCCACATCGTGACGTAGACATGTAGGGGCGTGTTTTAATGAGGCGTTTCAGCCCGATCTGGATCAGGCTTCTCTTTAAGATAGAATAAATCCTTTTGTGGGAGACTTTGAGCTTTGTAACTCTGCAGATCGTATACATGCACAAACAGCTACATAACACACTAAAGAAAATGAAAACAAGAAATCGCATCATATGACCCCTTTAAATGCATCATTATGCAGAAAATATGAGCAGAGTTCTCGGCATGAAAGACCCGCGACTGGCTGATCAACGAGCTACTTTTTTCTCTCCAATACGGTATGAAGTTAAATGAAATGAAATGTGGAGGATGTTAACTGTGACAAGATGATTGACAGGCCAGTTTACAGTGACAGTGTGCGTGTATCTATGCGACAGAGCGGTCCGTTAAAGACGCAGTTGTGTGACGTGATAGTATGTCCCAAAGCTTGCCTACTCTTCTACTACACACTCAAAAGTGTGTACATTTTCTTCACCAAAAAAGTACATACTTTAAGGGTGTACTATAAGTAAGCACATTGGGACGCAGCAAAAGTGCAATCCTGGAACAACATTCCAATCAACCAATCAGAATTCAGGGATAAGTTTACAGGAAAAGCCCATTTTAGCCTTACAGCCAGAGTTAGGTGCTGCTTCTACACCCTTGTTATTCAACTATCATTTCAATCTGATTTTAGGGATAAATTATGGGTAAGGTTATCACAAATATGCGTTTCTGCAGTTTATACGGACATGAACAATGTTTTTATCAAAAAACTCCACTTTGAAACCAGTTTTCAAAAGTTTGCATTTTCAGACCCCCAAAATGACGTTTGTTTTGTAAATGAACGGCCAAAACGCACAAATTGTTTTAGTTGAAAATACCCCCTCAAAAACAGCACTGTATTCAGACAGGTTTTCGCATACAAGCTCTGGCTGCCATTGGTCAGCCAAACAGATAGCCCCGCCCCAAACTCACACCATTGGCTGAGTCAATGTTGGACTGGTCAGACTCAGGATACTCACACAAAACAATGAAAAGCCTACTTAAAGCCACTAATTATAGTATTTCTACTATGAATGGTCTACTTATAAACATGCTTTTTTAATAAGCATAATGCAGATGACTCTATTTATTACATTTGGAAAGTAGGCTTTCTTTTTAACATCTAAAAATGACACAACTCAAACTTCCAAATATCATTATTTCATTGTGTTGACATCTCAGCTATGACGACAGCCTCCTGAAACTTTAGCCTGAACCAGATCACGAGTCTGTTTAACGTGTTTTCAGGGAACACCCTTTACTGATATTGACCTTACATAAAGCGTTATATGGCGTCTTAATGGAGCTGAGATCAACATAAAGGACGCAACAACAGTTTGAGTGAGCATCAGCTCAACCGTGCAACACTCGAGAGCACATATTTATAAAGTCAGCAGCAACGTTGCTGTGGTAACTGCATTGCACGTTTTTGACTTTGCTGTAATTTCTAAAACGCCGACTGCCTGACATGTTACATTGTTGCTGCATGACTCGGAGCTGTCATAAAGAACATCCACACCAGCGCAAACTGCTCTAGCGCTCTGTCTTACCATGATCTCACACGGCTACTTCCGGGATCCTGAGCGCGGAGGGGGTGAACGGAACAGCCAATGTTATTCAGCACAGGCGGTTTCAAGCCGCCCACTTTGGAGAGGAAAAAAAAGCACAGCGCAGACATTAGAGGACAGAGAGCAGTTAAAACATTCGCCAAAATAATATACACAACCGAAAAGAGAAAAGATCAGTGTCCACAACTAGACATGTTCTACCAAACTAAAGATTTGACGCATTTTTAGTAGCCATTGCATTTTAAATGCTCATTTATTGCCAAAACGCATCTTATGATGCAGTGGATTTCAATAGTGTATTTATAAAGACTTTTTAGTAGTAAGACGGCAGAGAATAAAACAAGGACCCTTAAAGGTCTTCCAGAGTCCTTATATATGATCTTAGCTTAAAATATAACAGGTTGAATATTACAGTACATTAACAACAAAAAGTAAGGTAAGAGGGGGCTACTTGTATTATTTCCAATATTTGGATTTTTTTTCATTTGAAAAATATGTAGGACATAATTTTATAGGATTTTATACATTAAATTAAAACTTGCATAGTAGGGAATGATCTAACCAACCAACTAGTCAAGATAAAAAATAATTCAGTGTTTTAACCCATTTTACTTATATAATTTTAATGTATTTCAGAGTCAAACATGGAAAAAAATGCATGAAGGGAACTGATTGGGTGGTGAAAGTGTTACCAGGATCCTATGTAGCTTGCTTAAATAATGGCTGACCTGCATACTAGCATACAGGTGCATCTCAATAAATTAGAATGTCGTGGAAAAGTTCATTTATTTCAGTAATTCAACTCAAATTGTGAAACTCGTGTATTAAATAAATTCAATGCACACAGACTGAAGTAGTTTAAGTCTTTGGTTCTTTTAATTGTGATGATTTTGGCTCACATTTAACAAAAACCCTCAACAAATCTCAACAAATTAGAGTACTTCATAAGACCAATAAAAAAAATAAATAAATAAAAAAATAAAAAACATTTTTAGTGAATTGTTGGCCTTCTGGAAAGTATGTTCATTTACTGTATATGTACTCAATACTTGGTAGGAGCTCCTTTTGCTTTAATTACTGCCTCAATTCAGCGTGGCATGGAGGTGATCAGTTTGTGGCACTGCTGAGGTGGTATGGAAGCCCAGGTTTCTTTGACAGTGGCCTTCAGCTCATCTGCATTTTTTGGTCTCTTGTTTCTCATTTTCCTCTTGACAATACTCCATAGATTCTCTATGGGGTTCAGGTCTGGTGAGTTTGCTGGCCAGTCAAGCACACCAACACCATGGTCATTTAACCAACTTTTGGTGCTTTTGGCAGTGTGGGCAGGTGCCAAATCCTGCTGGAAAATGAAATCAGCATCTTTAAAAAGCTGGTCAGCAGAAGGAAGCATGAAGTGCTCCAAAATTTCTTGGTAAACGGGTGCAGTGGTTTTCAAAAAACACAATGGACCAACACCAGCAGATGACATTGCACCCCAAATCATCACAGACTGTGGAAACTTAACACTGGACTTCAAGCAACTTGGGCTATGAGCTTCTCCACCCTTCCTCCAGACTCTAGGACCTTGGTTTCCAAATGAAATACAAAACTTGCTCTCATCTGAAAAGAGGACTTTGGACCACTGGGCAACAGTCCAGTTCTTCTTCTCCTTAGCCCAGGTAAGACGCCTCTGACGTTGTCTGTGGTTCAGGAGTGGCTTAACAAGAGGAATACGACAACTGTAGCCAAATTCCTTGACACGTCTGTGTGTGGTGGCTCTTGATGCCTTGACCCCAGCCTCAGTCTATTCCTTATGAAGTTCACCCAAATTCTTGAATCAATTTTGCTTGACAATCCTCATAAGGCTGCGGTTCTCTCGGTTGGTTGTGCATCTTTTTCTTCCACACTTTTTCCTTCCACTCAACTTTCTGTTAACATGGTTGGATACAGCACTCTGTGAACAGCTAGCTTCTTTGGCAATGAATGTTTGTGGCTTACCCTCCTTGTGAAGGGTGTCAGTGATTGTCTTCTGGACAACTGTCAGATCAGCAGTCTTCCCCATGATTGTGTAGCCTAGTGAACCAAACTGAAAGACCATTTTGAAGGCTCAGGAAACCTTTGCAGGTGTTTTGAGTTGATTAGCTGATTGGCATGTCACCATATTCTAATTTCTTGAGATAGTGAATTGGTGGGTTTTTGTTAAATGTGAGCCAAAATCATCACAATTAAAAGAACCAAAGACTTAAACTACTTCAGTCTGTGTGCACTGAATTTGTTTAATACACGAGTTTCACAATTTGAGTTGAATTACTGAAATAAATGAACTTTTCCACGACATTCTAATTTATTGAGATTACTGTATTACTGTTTCTGCCATATGTAAGTATGATAGTATGTTATTCTGAAATGCGCCAATAGCTGAGTGGCTGTTTAGCTATTGGTTAACATTATCTATTAGCATGCAGAGATAAGTTAGGTTGCCAACCGCCAATAAACACCAAAGAAGAAGAAGAAGATCCATATTAGCATGTGTGGCCTACCTGATACAGGTGGGAAAGCCATTTTAGAAGTAGTGTGCTATATTTTGATCAAAATATTAAAGACAAACATTTTATTTTATTTGCGATATCATGCAATCAATGGATCATCCATAAAATGATGAAGAAAGTGCATTAGGAAATAAATCGTCCGATTATATCAGCTTCGTTTAAACGCAACCAGATTGCAATAAGGATATTAAGCCAATATTCCAGTTCCTAAACATCAGAATATACAATTTGATTTTGTGTCATTTAAATCCTTTATTTGAAAATGTAAACAAAACATTTATATTGCATACTGTTTTAAAATATTTAGCCAGAATTTGGTTAATTTGGTTAAAGTAGTTAATGCTACTTTAGTTTGACATTGAAGAAGAAAAATCCATTTCTCTGGAAATATAAAAGTAATCAATTATTATTTGCATTAAAAGCATGTTTTTCAGAAAAAAATATAATAATAATCACAGAAGTAAAGATTTGACTTTGGACTGTACCACAGTCATTTATCCATTTAGGTAGTGTTTTTCTGTCTAAGCTGCTGTAGTTCCATTCATCAACTTTTTAGAAGATAAAACAAATATTATGCAAAACCATTAGTTATCTCTGTACTTCATGCAGAGATATGTAATTTTGCACGACCCAAATGATCTTGCTTCGATCACCAGTACAAGCAGAAGCTGAAGAATCCGCTCCACATTTGCCATATCACTTTAAATTTGGCCAGTGACAGTAGAGGGTGTGATTGCTTGTGAGGGGAACAGCCAGTTGTTTAAAATCCCTCTCAGTACGGTTTCAAATTCCCCTCAGTGCCGGGTAAGACGAAGTGTGTGTGTGTGTGTGTGTGTGTGTGTGTGTGTTCCACAGACAGAGCGCTGGAGATAAGAAAGGGGTTGTGTTTCTGTTGGGGCGGGGCCGAGTAACTGTCACTCACGCGAGTTACCCAACAAAATGGGCGTTCCTTCTCGGCGCTCCGTCCAATGAGAGCCATCGCTGCTGTAGTCACCATGGTGACGGGGTTGTGTCCGGGGAGGCTGTGATGGGTTGACAGGTGCGTGACAATCGGAGCTCTCTGCAAGCATGTACGCCAAAGGCAAGAGTAACAACGTACCGTCCGACAGCCAAGCGAGGGAAAAGTAAGTTTTATTTATGAGGGGGGGAATCTCTATAATGAAGACAGACTTTTAACAAGCGGCGGATACGCTCTGTTCCTCGGATGCTGTGTTGTCTCTGACAGCGCTTGTAGTTCACGAAAGAAAGTTGTTGTCAGTTGTCAGTTACGCGCTGGTAGAATTTCTTGCGTCTAATTAACGCGACATGACTCCGCATAAGTTAAGAGATAAGAAGACTAAACTTTATATGTGGACTGTCGATAAAAAGAGTACATTTCTGCATCAGTAAATATTTATTTATGCATGCGGAGTTGCTGTATAGCTAATTTCAAGGATTTCTACATCTGAGTTTTGTATTGGAATAAGGTGAGTACACATTTTGTTTGGTTTTAAACGAAAATTGTATGGGAGATACAGTACGTAACCGTTTACAAGTTTAAAAGACAATTTCAGCCAGACAGGTGAGCTGCATTTCGGGGGGAAATTAAAGAGAAAGAAATTATTGTTAGCCACCCGTTGTTAAAAGAACGAACGCTGTTGCTGTGTTCCGTGCGCTCGCGGGAGAGAGTATGATTGGCGTGAAAAGTTCCAGCGCGCGCGAGCGAGTGAAGTATAGCGCGCGAAAGAGTATGATTGACGTTTCAGCGTTAAAAGTTCCGAGTATGACTGACCTGCGGGCGACGGAAGTTTTCACGCGGGGAACGTCAATCATACTCTCTCGCGCGCTGTACTATACTATACTATACTCGCGCTCGCGTGAAGAATTCTTGTTGGCTGCGCGCGAATCTCGGTGAAGATGGTGATGCTACGATGAGAAGTCCGTCGACATAAGAAGAGGATTTATTTGTATTTTATGCCATTTACATTATTTTATGAGTATATTTAGTTTGTTTGGTAATGTCTGAAATTGAAGAACGCACTAAATAAGGAAAAATAGAGTTTGAATGTTCCTGAAATGTCCAGTACACTTGCAACGGTTTTTTGAGGGGAAATCTTCATTTAGGAGACTTTTGTAATGAATATATTGTGGATTTAGTCATAGATGTTGGAAGTATGTCATACTTAAGTGTGTTTGGTCATTAATGTGGAGATTTTAGAGTATCCTAGAATGGTGTCTAGCACACCTTCAACCTTTCTGAGAGGAATGTTTGTTAGGAGCCTCCAAAAAGACCTTTGTCATGATATTTAATGACTTTTGTATGTTTAAAATATGTTGTATTAGTGTATTTAGCTTGTCATTGGGTATTTTGGAGTATCATCACTGCTGAGATGATGTTATGGACATGGGAACTTATTTGACAAGTGTCAGTCAATCAAAAAGCATTGATTTCCTGTGGCCAAAACTGCATTATTATTCTCATATCTGCCTTTGTTGTCAGCTTGAACGCACACAGTTTTGTCTTCCCGCAGTAAGGTCTTGTCTTGAAGTAATTAGCAATTATTGCAGTTTCATTCAGGCCAATGTCTTGTGGGACATGTGTGGACTTGTGGTTTCGATGAAAACTCTCCAGCATTAGATTTGAGCTTGAGAAAGCAGTTTTGCTGGTTATGAGATTTTCTTACAGCTTCTCGCTCCTCCTAAATGAATTTTTCTGCTGTTTCTGGTTTTTAACTTGTGCTGGAAATGCTTCAAGATTTAAAAAATAATCACCATTGTGCAACTTTTTGTTAATTTGCCATGTTTTCTTTCAAATTTTGGGGTTTTGCCACTTTTATTTAAAGGGGCGGTGTAGGATAGAGAGAAAATTATAGTAAGAGAAGGAAGGAAAGGGAAAGTGACAGATGGACTCAAACCCACGTCTCCCATATGAGCATGACAGAGCACATGTACTAACAGCTGCACCATGGCTCCTATATTGACATTCATTTTAGTCAGTCTTGACTAAAACTTAGATGATCTTGATCTAAAATCCAAGCCTAAAACTTGCATAAACAGAGCTCCCACAGCCATAGAAATCCTAGAATCAGGATGGTTTCCAGGCCTAAAAAGGTTGTGAATATTAACAAAATCTTGAGACATGTAATTGTAATCTTTTGTTAGAAATATATATTTATTTATGCTCAGATTTAAAATATTTAATTGCCCAGAAATTGCTATTTGCGCTTAAAATCCTTATGCAAATTTCATTTTTATCCAGTAAAAAAAAACATCTTAAAGTCATCAATTATTGGTCAAAAAATTTGGTAACCCTATATGATCATTGTGAATGTTCTTTTTTTTTTCATGAATGGTCCGTCATTTTATGCATTGGTTAAAAGTGTGGGAATGGAAAGATAAAATCCCTATGGAAGTTTGACTCGTACTGTATGTGATTTTTAATGGCATATTCAGTGTGAATGAAAAGCTTTACCTGTAACACCCGGATTAAACCGATATTTAGTAGACAGACTGTATTTAGTTAATTGTTTTCAGAGATCACAAGCTGGTTTAAATCATCTGATAGAATGTCTTTTTGGAAAGCAAATCTCAGCATCGAATGGATAAAAGTGTGATGTCGTTAAGTGACAAAAGAAGCTTTTGACATCTATGTTTTATTTGATAGGAAGTGCAGAATCAGTCAGTTCTGTTTTAACACTTAAGCTGTTTGAATTTGACAACCGCTAGACTGTATGGTGTTGTAGCACCGGCAGGTTTAAAGAGGTGACTGCTTTTAGAAGATCACAGTACCTTTTATCTCTTCTCTTGAAAGAAAAGTGGACAAGTGGTTAACTGTCAAGGAGGATGGTTTGTGTGATATGAGGAAGGGGGAAAAAAAAAAAAGAAAAACTCAAAGCTGATGTGCCAATGGCTTGAAAAGCGTGCAAAGCACATAATTAATCTGTTCCATTGTTGATGGAAGTTAGGCTTCGTTTTTAGTTTGGCAATTACCATAAACATATATAACCTTGCCAATGAACACATTTAGTCCTGAAACATACCACATGGATGTTGTGTTTTCATTTATGCAGTAGGCACTATAGCGAGCATTAGCGCAAATTGTCTTCCTCTGTGATTGGTTTTCTGTTCCATGTCAGGTACTATGATGGCAAATCAACAGTTGGAAGATAATACTGCTGGACAAGTTAATTAAAGTTAGTTAAACAAATGTATATAGCTATTAGTATAGTATAGTATAATAGTAGTATAGTAAATAATAGTATATAGTATTTTCTATTGTCTAATATTATGCAGATCTACTCACAATTCAATTCCATGAAATTAGATGAAAATAGATAAAATTAGATTTTTTTATTTTACTTTTAAAAATCTGCAAAACAGAATTGAAAACTGATTACCTGTTGATGAAGTTGTTTGCATATTTTAGAATTGATAATCTCAAAGTGGCCACATATTGGCACATTAATTGGAATAGCGAATATTTTTGGTCTATGACTGCCATTGAGGTTTGTTATGGCCACAAATGCAAAAACGAGTGTTTAATTTGTGCTAGTGGTCAAACTACATATTGGCCAATCAGTCAGTCAATATCTGCCATTTTTTAATTATCAGCATCAACCGATAAGTTATTCTGTTTGGCCAATGTGTTGGAAGTAGGGGTGGGAATCTTCAGGCACTTCACGATCCGATTCTGATTTTGGGAGTCACGATCCGATTCCAAAACGATTCTTGATCTACATTTTTTCCCCAATTAATTCTTCTGCTGTGCAAATACATCTTTACAACTTTACATTTTAACCAAAGTTGCAGTTTCTATGCTTTTTGTTTATAGTTGGAATCTCTGTATGTCAGTACTGCCATCTTAAAAATAGGGGTGTGAGTCTCCACTGGTTTAAATTCAATTACGATTATCATTATCAACTCAATATCACGATGCGTCACATTCTCAGTTTTCAATATTACTGCACATGGCTACATTTTCATATAAATTTTATATCAAATTTATTTTGTACAAAATTTACTTTATTTTTTTTATTATTATATAAGCAGGCTACTTTTTAAAAAAAAAAAAAAAACTTATTTAAAATGTGTTCTTTAAGTATCCAAAAGTTTACAGACAATAGTTGTTTTTTTCTTTTTTCCTCACCATTATTGCCGTTTGATTATTACTGAAGAGATCATAGACAGTGGCAGCTTTAACAGGCTGCATTCACACTAATACACAGATCTATTTTGATATATCAGATGTTTTGTCCTGCTCTGAACACATAACTGACTGTGTGTAGCCTACATCAGTTTCGTATAAAAGTATTCGAAAATGCAAGTGCATTTAACCGGAATCGAGCTTCAGGACAAACAAACACAAAGCGCACGTGAAAGTCTGTTAGTGCACGAGTTTCGTGCATCTAATAGTACTGCATTCCAAACAGCATAAATGAAAGCATATCTAAAGTAAAACACAGCGGGTGGAAGCACACACTGTCAAGCAATGCGCACGTGTCTCACAGCGCAAAATCTGTGCAATGAAACCTGCCGCGTCTCTAGCGCGCACACGTGCCATATGCGGGGAAAAAACCAAGCTCAGAATCGATTCTGAAATATTCAGAATCGTTGAAGAGAGAATCGCTAAGCATCGGAGATTCGATTTTTTTTCTCCCACCCCTAGTTGGAAGCAGGACTTTTATTTTGTCAGCGCCTAATTGCATGGAGCTCCTTTTCATCTTCATTAGTTTACTGTCTCTGTTTAACAGTTTTTCTTTACAGTAACAGTACAGCTTTGAAATTACAATACTAATATTTATGGCTGTCTCATTCATTTTCAGATTTTAGGTCTAAACATCGTTGTTGTTAAATGTGACTTTTTGATGTGTTTCTCTTTTTTTTTGACAACAAAAGAGAGGTTTTATAAGCGCTTCTTACATTTAAGATAAAGGTGGTTCATGCATATTGCATTCCCAATTGTATGTTATAAGTAACTCAAATTTGCAAAACATAGATAAGTTTGTGTGGAGCCATATTTACTGCTAACCAAGATGTTCTGAAACACTGAAAATACCAGATCATGAGCTGCTCGTGTGTAAAAGGACATAGTGCTGCGCTTTACTCTGAAACACGCAGCGGATGTGTTTGCTCAATTAAATCACATCCTTTGCATTTTGATAATTGTCCTAAGCCATATTTAGGCTTTATTTTGATTCATTGTGCAGCCAGATATATACCATCTAACTGGAAGGTTATGTGCAGGATTTGTCTTTGCAGTCTTTCAAACTGTAAGCTTTCGGAAACATCCAGGTGTGTTTCAGAATGCAGTTTGTGGTTTCACAATTTGTCTGCCTGCTGTGGGTATATAGCTGGGTATGCTAGTGTTTGTGTATCTGTCTTTGGTTTTGCGTCTCTCTCTCTCTCTCTCTCTCTCTCTCCCCTCTGCTGATTCTCGGGAGAGCAGACCTCTCTAATGTCTCCACACATTAATATGCAAACAGTGTGGTCCACGCAGCGGCACAAGGTTAAGCATGCGTGACGAGAGGAGAGAGAAAGCGCCTCAGATACTGTTGGGGAACTTTGTTTCTCTCCTCCCTGTCACTGCGTGTTTGGGAGTGTTCATTATGGGAGACTATTGCATGGTGGAGGTACTAGGCTGTGACATGTTATCTTTTCATCATGGAGACAGGCTATTGAACTGACCTGCTGTCACAGAAGAGTGCAAAGGGGTGTGTTTTTAAAAAAAATTTTTTTTTGCGTAGGTTCAGCCTGAGTGTGCCTAGGGATGTGCATGACTTCATATCGACTACTTTCTTGAACGCCCAATCGGTTTTAATAAACCCCTGTAAAATTAGGCTGGTTTTGGGATCGCCAAGCTTAAAACTTTTAACTTTATGCACAGTATTGGATGTGTGACTGGATATTTGTGTATAATTATAATAGCTGTACATTTGTAAGCTATTTTTGCAGATTTTCTTTGAAAAGAAAACCTAATTTGATGAGAAAAAAATATATTTATAAATTTAGAGTAATAGATAATTCTTAAATGTTTTACCATAAAGTCATTTTAAAATTATAATATTTAAAATAAACATCAAATAATGCATCTAAAAATAATATAATTAAAATTAGAAAATGTACATGTAAAATTATGAATTTATTTTAAATTATGTTGCAAATGTAGGCAAGGCAAATAAAATTTAAACGCAACATGCAGTATTAAAACACAACCAGTATAGTTTGATTCACAAACAGATGACTCTTATGAGCCAGTTCTTTTTTAATGCATTACAAAAAATACTACATCACCTGTTTAGTATGATTTACAAACAAATAACTCTTCGGAGCCAGTAGTTAAATCTATCAAAAACATACTGTGGAACCATTATGCAGTTTGATTCATGAAAGAATCACTCTTATGAACTGGTTCTTTTCAGTGAAACGAAACCATATGGTACAACCAGTGTAGTCCGATTCACAAACAGATGACTCTTATGAGCCAGTTCTTTTAATGAATTACAAAAAAATATTGTATAACCAATGTAGTCTGATTTACAAACAAATAACTCTTCTGAGCCAGTAGTTTAATCAATCAAACATTTACTGCAGAACTATTATGTAGTCTGATTCATGAACAAGTGACTCCTATGAACTGGTTCTTTTTTTGTGAAGCTAAAAACCATCTGCTGTCACCAGTTTAGTCCGATTCATTAACAAATGACTCTTCTGAGCCAGTTTTTAAATGATCAAGAACATACTGCGGAACCATTATATAGTTCGATTCATGAACAAATTACTTTATGAACCGTTTTTTTTTTTTTTTTTTTTTTTTTTTCAGCAAAGCTAAACCATACGGTACATATGGTTCAATTCACAAACAAATGACTCTTTGTGAGCTTGTCCTTTTAATGAATCTTTAAAACGCTCTAAAATGTGTCTGTTAAATAAATAGCAGTTGGATCATATCAAATGGAGAGCCTGTGAAATGGAATTGAATTGAATCAGAAAATATGTGTAGATACCCATAACCTAATTTCCAAGCAGTCATTTTGTTTCTTGAAAATTGATATAGTCATGTTTTCATGTTTTGTCCCATGAGCCTCTCATTTGTTCTGTAAAAAAATCTGACCACAAGTGTGAAAGTTGTCAGTGGTTGACCTCTGCTCGTGTACTGTGTGAAAGGTCATTTCTCTGCTGTAGTACAAGACTTTTCCTTATCATCAAATGTCATGGCATTGTCATTCTTACTTCCCGGATAAAGCTGAAAGCGTATATCATTTGGTCAAGTTTGGACCGCTTTTCTGCACTATTTAAAACAGGATGCCTAAAACTTCTGCTCTTCCTGTCTTATTTTAACAAACAAAATCATTAGGATGTTTCCTTTTAACTCATCAAGAAGAGTTATTGTTTTGACCTCATCTCATACAGGCATGATTGAGGAAACCGCCTCTTGGTTTTTGAACCAAACTTGATGATTTTCCAAGCCCATTCATTGTAGGACAAGATAAATGGTTTTAAGTAATTTTGTCTGTGTTGTCCATCTGACCAACTTCCTGTTATGTTTATGAACTGTAACTTTCAGAATAAGCCAGATGGCAAGTCCTGAGCATGTAGTGCTTCATCAAAGAGACACGAGGGGTCACGTAGTACGTTGTCTATAGGCACAGTTATATTTTGCCTTTTTTAGCAAAAGTTTTATCGATTTATGGCTGTCTTGGAGTTTACTAATACTAATAATAACACCTGTAAAATTTTATGAAAATTTTATTTGACAAGAAAATCTTGATGTTAAAAAAAATATATATGTACACTACCATTCAGAAGTTTGGGGTCGGTAAGACTTTTAAAAGAAGAGTCTTATGTTCACCAGGGAAAGGATGCATTTATTAGATCAAAAATACAGTAAAAATTATTTTGTGAAATATTATTACAATAACTTTTTTTTTTTTTGTTGAACATGTTTTAAAATTATTTCTGTGATGCAAAGCTGACTTTTCAGCATCGTTACTTTAGTCTTCAGTGTAACATGAGCCTTCAGAAATCATTCTGATTTGCTGATTTATAAGAAACATTTATTATTAAAAAAATAAGGATTTTTACTGATCAATAAACATTTATTATTCAAATAAATTGTAAGGAAAAACATTTGTTTGAAATAGAAATCTTTTCTAACGTTATAAATGTCTTTATTTTCAATGTTAAAGTACATTCTTGCTAAATTATTTATTAAAAAAATAAAATCATACTTTTTAACTGTAGTGTATGTATTTATAAATGTATATTTATATGGTAGAATAATAACTAAAATTTTAAACGTATTATAATTATTATTTTATAAATAATTTTTATATTATTAAAATAAATATTATGTAAATTAATGTAAAATATGAAACAATTAAATGTTAAATTGTGTAAAAGTGATACTTTTTTTAAAATTAGAAAATGTAAATGTAAAATTATAATTATATAATTTATTATAAAATGTAATTATATAATTTATTTTAAAAATTGTGTTGGAAACGTTGGCAGGGCAAGTCAAATTTGGAAAAAACTAAATAAATAAATTTAAAAAAAATTCATTATTGTGCCAGACTTTTCTTTTGAGCCAGATTTAATCAGCTTCATTGTCAAATCGATATGTTGCATCAGTCTTGATGTGAATGATATTTTACTCGGTTTATTAGTGCTTCACTTTATGAATGGATCTGCTATAGTTTTTAATTCAGTGCACGCAAAAGTGCATACGTTAGGAACTTTATAAGCGAGCGGTTTGACTAGCCGTTCCAGCATCTCTCTTGGTTGCTAGATGTCAATTCATAATGAAGCACCACTTGAATTTAAAGAATGCCACTTTGAAGCAGCAGATACATATGCTTCTGCTTTCAAAAGCATCCTGCTGGATGTGGTTGCAGCAGACACTTCCCTGGATCCGGCCTCGGGGGACATGCTGATGAAACTGTTTGTTTTTGCCTGTATATCAGTGGCGTCCTCAGAACGTTCTGTCTCTTCTCCTCTGCTCCTCTCTGCCCAGACGAGAGGCCCTCAAAGATCCACGTCAGTGGGCTTTCAGGAAGCGATGGCTCCTTGCCCCACTTCTTCGGGGAGGCTGGCAGAGTCTGGCTGCAGAAGATAATGGCAGAAGAGGAACATTTTCAGGGAGGGCAGTTGCAATTTGGCATAAGCTTTGCCTCCTATGCGCAGGTGTGACTCAGCCAAATTCTTCCAGACGTCTCACGCTCCCTAAACACAGTGCTGCTATGGTCCCTGAACTCCCAACACAGTCTCGCAACTTCTTTTGGCTCTGATGTGATTAACTTGTTTAATATTTTACCGAACAGGGACACTATTGCCAAGCAACGGCGGTTTTTTTCCTTATTTCCTTATTTCCTTATTTCCGTCTCCAGGGCACAATCTATTATCTGTGTTCATGACGAAGCTTGACAGGTACTACCTGTAAACCGGGTTGCCAGATTGATCTGGTTTGCCTGGCTGGATCTGTTGTTCAAGAATGGATGGCAAACTTGTGCACGATGTACATGATCGAGTCTGTTTTTTCGAACATAGCTTTTAAGTGAATGAAACATTCTTGTTTACTTCCATACACTGAATCATACTTGTTGTGTTTGAGGTTTTTTGCAGTTTTTTGCATTTCATTATTTGAACCTACTGAATGAATATGATTCAGAGCGGCACTGAATGAGTCATCTTGTTTGTGAATGAAGAATCTTGTTTGTCTCCACTTTTATGGAGACTCATAGTAGATTTGTAGTCAAATTTTAGTAAAGGATTCAAACTTATTTCTAGTGGGAACTTCTGGTGTGAATTTATAAGGAATCAGTAGAGTATATGATTCAGTGACAATGATTCACTCTAAATTAGGGCTGCAATGATTAGTCGACATTATTGACAACGTCGACAATAAAAAAAATTGTTGACAAATATTTTTGTTGTCGAGTAGTCATTTGATCTCATATGACCTAATGTAAGAGCCTGCAGTAATGTGGTTTGACCAGTGTGGCACTGTAGCGCAAGACTGTAATTCAGCTCTCCTGGATGCAATTCAAGAGAAGAAGACACACACAGCGCTTCAGAGCAAAATGCAGCCGAAGGAACCTGAAGCTGCTAGAGCGGCGTTTGGATGAATATGTAAATATATGCTGCGGGCTTTCCTCTCAGTAACGAAATAAACACAACAAAAACTGACAGCGGTGTGAAAGCAGCAGTTAAAAACGCATCTGATTACAGCAATGTGGATGTTTGTACGAGCTCTGCAGTACAGTCCAGTCACGTCACGTTTATTTATATAGTACTTTATGCAATAGATAGCCTTAAATCAAGCAGCTTTACAGTATTAAATATGAAAAACCAGAGTGAGTATCGATTTCAGTTTTTAAAACTTGATTTTCTGTTATAAAGCAGCTCTCCAGTGTGGAGCTAGCTAGTGATAAAATATTTTATTAGTGGGAAAAAAAATATTATTTAATTAAAGTGATGATTTGCAAAGATCAAAACTTGATATAGCTCAGGACTGTTTTAATTATCATAACCCTATAAGGTATTTTAAGAGAGATTATTTTGTGAATAAAATAGTTTATCCAAAAATAAATTTCTTATCACTTACCTTTATTTTGTTTCTTATCCATATGACTTACAAAAGGAAATCTTAGGCAGAATGATGTGTCATTCAGCTACTTTTTCATATAGCTAATTACATGGTGAATGAGAGAGTTTCTCTGTCGGTCATATATTTTGTGTGACAAATATATATATTTGCATAAATTGCATAATAATTGTAATCACATAATATGACTTTCAAAAGCTGAAGTGTTTACCGTTATATATTTGTTAGAATATGTATAACTCAACATTTTAACTAATTGCAAAAGCTGAATAATCAGTCAATCACTACGTTTACATGCGCACGAATAATGCGATTATTTCCAATAATCAGAGTAAGGACTTAATCGCATTATGATGTTTACATGTCAAGAGCAAAGCTCTTACTCCCGTTTACATGCAATTTCCATAATTCTTATTATTCACTAAGAATTGTGGTTATTTTTTTTTTACTGCCATTATTCACATACCCCACTACACAGCACAAATGATGGACTCAGAAAGAGCAGGTGTGTTACTGGCCGCTGTTTTAATTTATTTACGTCTAATACAAAACACTTTTGTATGGTTGTATTTAGGCCTGGACAATAATTCAATATCAATATGTATCGCGATATAATTTTTTTCAATAACAGTGATATGATTTTTAAACACATTTACGATATTTCGATAAACATTACCAGTGTTTCCCATAGGCTACATTGATTTGTGGCGTTTGACTTAGTTGAATAAACATGAGCACTGGACGTTTCAAAATCAAAACAAGGCGCGGGTGTTTGAATGTATCTCTGAAGGGAACCGACTGTCTTCAGAAAAGTTTTGATGGCATTTTCATTTTATCTGATAAAGTAGCGTTCATGAGCGGAGCTGCTTATGGCACTTTTCCACTGCGTGGTACGACTCGGCTCAGCATGGTTCAGAACGGCACGTCACGATTACAGCCATTACTGGGGAATCCGCTAGTTCTACTGCTCTCAAAGCGCCTCCTACTGGCAGAGAATCAGATTGCATTTTCAATAATAAGCCCGTCTCCAGCAACATGTTTTTGTTGGGGGGGGGGGGGGGTATAGGGGGATAGAAATTAGTACTTTTATTTAGCAAGGATGCTTTAAATTGATCAAAAGTGATGATAAAGACATTCATGTTACAAACGATTTCTATTTCAGATAGATGCTGTTCTTCTGAGCTTTCTATTCATCAAAGAAACCTGAAAAAAAATTCTACTCCGCTGTTTTCAACATCATAATAAATGTTTTTTGAGCAGCAAATCAGAATATTAGAATGATTTCTGAAGGATCATGTGACTGAAGTAATGATGCCAAAAATTCAGCTTTGAAATCACAGGAGTAACTTGCATTTTAAAATATTTTCAAATAGAAAACAGTTATTTTAAATGGTAAATATTTCAAAATGTTACTGTTTTTGCTGTATTTTGGATCAAATAAATGCAGGCTTGGTGAGCAGAAGAGAATTCTTTAAAAAACAAAAATCTTCCTGTTCAAAAACTTTTGACTGGTAGTGTATGTTAGCCTATAGTTTAAAGTTAAATATATTAATATTAATAAGATGAGTCTGATATGTTTATTTGACAGTGATTTCACATTTCTTGATTGTATGAAGGCTAAATACAAATAAAAGGTGAACATTAATTTAATTGTGCTGTTTTTCCCCTCCCTAAAATATTATATAGTTTTATAGGAGGAGCTCATAGACTTGCAAATTAATTTTTCATAAGTTTGTAGGTAAAGACATCTGTTGTGGACATTCTTGGCCGTTTTTTATGAGGCTTTTTTTTTTAATAGTGTTCATATCGATATCGGAATTATATCGTATCGACCGAAATTAAGAAATATATTGTGATATAAATTTTGGCCATATCGTCCAGCCCTAGTTGTATTCCACGTTTTTTCAGCGCCATAGAAATGTGATGGCAATTCGTTTGCTTACGCTGCCGTCGCGTTTTACTCGCTGTTTCTGTATGAGGGTAAGGAACAGAAACTGGTGGCAGTGAGTTGTGTTTTCCCCAGAAATGCGATGCTTTCTTCCCCGCCATCGTTTTAAATCTCTGTATTATCACAGGTGCGTGTCACGTACATGTATGTCACCAGCGCATGCACACTTTGGTCAGAGCGGCAATACTGTGATTAAGGTGTTTATATGCCTGTATATTTCGATTAAAATCGGCGTACGCCACCTATGTTAATACGATTATGCTTGCTGCGAGCTTAATCGCATTATTTAAATCGAAGTATTGCGTTTACATGAGGTAAAGTTTAATCGCAATATTGCCAAAATCTCATTATAATCGCATTAAGAGGGTGCATGTAAACGCACTCAGTGTCTACTGATTAATCAGTGAAATAATAGTCGATTAATCGTTCTAATAATCGTTAGATTAATCGATTATCAAAATAATCATTTGTTGCAGCCCTACTCAAATTGTGCAAAACGTCACTTGTTGCCAGTTGGTAATATTGTAACAGGAAAGTGTTATTTTAGTATCATTGATATACTATTAAAGTTTTTGTTAGTATTTTGAATTTTATTTGTATATTTTTGTTTTCATTTTAATTTTAAAGTTTGTCATTTTTATGTGTTTTGTAATCTTTTTAAAATGAGTTTTATTAGGTTTTGTTATTGTTTTATGTCTGTTGACCTATTAGCTAACTCTTGTCCGTTTTATTTAGTTCTAGCTATTTTAGTACTTTTTAAACAAAGCAAAACAAAACAAAAACAAAAAGAGAGAGAAAAGTTGCCTTGGCAGCTAGCTAAAATAATTTTTTTTTAATGTATTTTTTTTTTATTTAGTTAACGTTTATTTTGTTTCAAGTAAAAATGTTTTTTTGTAGGGATGCACCGAATGTTCGGCAACCAAAATTATTCGGCCGAAAATAGCAAAAAAGTTTGGCCGAATAAGCGAAAAGAATGAATAAATTGTACCAAACAATGACGTGATGCGATTATATAGAGGCACGCACTAATGCAACAAACATGTCGGTAGTGTGGAAGCATTTAAAACTGTCAGAGAAAGACGCAAAAATCATTACAAGCACCGACATCGAGACACTGTTTAGTACTGCATCGCATATCTTCCATGAGAAGAGGAAGGGTGATTGTTGTTGGTTACTGTATGATAATTGAAATCGCAAAATACCCTTAAACAATTAGTAAATAAACTGCAGAATGTTAGGTTTTCAAATACATGCAAATACATGCAAAATACCAAGCGCGAGGAAAATCTGCGCTGAAACAGTGTTACTCGTCAGTTGCTCATTAACACTTTTAGAACAATTTTTAAAGGAATGTGACAATGCGATACGTGCGACAAACATCTTCCCAAATTCATAATGAGAATCATTTATAAATCTGCTTTTGTCAACAAAAATGAGCACAGAGATCTTCCTGTGGGTTTCTGCCAAAACAAAAGCTGAGAAAAAGCAAGAACTCCATAAACATTCATTAATGTTAATATTGTAATTTTACTGTTGTTCTGTAAAATAAAAATTAAGAAGTAAGACAATAATAATGATAATACTAATAATTACAACAGCTACAAATTGGGATCTGTAATATACTCTAATGATTTAAAATAATTCTCTTCTGCTCAGCAAGGCTGCATTTATTTGTACAGTAAAAATGCATGCCTGATTCAAGAAGGGGGTCTCAAAAATGGCCAAAAATATTATTTATTTTTAACTTATTTATTAACTTATTAATTTTAAGTTAAATTGTGCTTTGTTGGTGTAATCTAAGATGGCGCCGCAGATGGCAGCTACTGTGCTTTGCTCTTCAGTGTTTGTACTGTTTTTGTTTGTTTTTCCTGTTTTTTGTTTCTCAAACACCATTAGTTTTACCAAGGATGACCTGCTGAACATTCGGCAGAGCACACCACAAAATCTTTTACCGGTTTTTGATTATTCGGACGTTTTGCTGGACATTGTAGTTGGCGGAGCCATAGCTCTGGTCAAACGCTTCAGGATGCGCAGAAGGGGTAAGCGAGCCGTTGTACCGACGAAATATGCTACCTATCAAACTGTGCTACCAATAATATATTTGCATTCTTTTAAGGGTAAATTTAGGGTAAGGGTAGGTGTGGACTGGTAGGTTTAGGGTAGGGGTAGGTATGGACATTAAAAAAAGCCTCAAAAAGCCTCAAACCACATGAATAAGATGCTGGTAGCACAATCTGATAGGTAGCATTTGGCGTTGCCTAGCATCCATCTGGCGAATCTCCGCTCTCTACCCAACAAAACGGACGAACTCCTTCTGCTCTCCCGGACAAACAGGGACTTTTCAAACTCTGCTGCTCTGTGTTTCACGGAAACCTGGTTGAATGACGCCATACCGGACAGCGTGCTACATCTGCCTAACTTCCAGCTGATCAGAGCAGATCGCGACGCAGAATCAGCGGGGAAATTGTGCGGCGGCGGGACGTGCTTTTACATCAATGAGAGGTGGTGTACAGATGTAACTGTGTTAAAGAAGATGTGCTGTTCTGATCTAGAAACACTCTTCATTAACTGCAAGCCTTTCTATTCGCTGCGGGAGTTTTGCTCGTTCATTCTCGTGAGTGTTTACATCCCTCCGCAAGCGCACGTGAGCTCAGCTTTACAGAAACTCGCTGATATGATCACAGAGACTGAGCAACAACACCCGGACTCTGTTTTAATCATTCTCGGGGACTTTAATAAAGCAAATCTCTCTCGCGAACTGCCAAAATACAGACAGCACATCACATGTCCCACCAGAGACCTTAATATATTGGATCACTGTTACATAGCGATAAAGGATGCATATCACTCTGTCCCACGAGCAGCTTTAGGACTCTCTGATCACTGTTTGGTTCATCTTATACCGACCTACAGGCAGAAACTAAAATCTGAAAAATCTGTATTAAGTACTGTTAAAAGATGGACTAATGAAACAGAGCGGGTTTTACAAGCCTGTTTCTCTCTCACTGATTGTACTGTTTTTGAATCTGCAGCCAATGATCTGGATGAGCTCACAGAGACTGTAACAACTTATATCAGTTTCTGTGAGGATATGTGCTTTCCTGTAGCTCAAATAGTAGAGCATGGCGCTAGCAATGCCAAGATCATGGGTTCGATTCCCAGGGAAAGCAAGAGCTGATAAAATGTAAAAACTGTAACTAGAATGCAGTGTAAGTCGCTTTGGATAAAAGCGTCTGCTAAATGCAAAAATGTAAATGTAAATATAATGTGCATTCCTACCAAGACTCATCTAACTTACAACAATGACAAACCTTGGTTCACTGCAAAACTCAGACAGCTCCGTCAGGCCAAAAAAGATGCTTACAGAAAGGGGGATAAAGTCTTGTATAAACAGGCCAAATACACACTGGAAAAGGAGATCAGAGTGGCAAAGAGGAATTATTCCGGCAAGCTAAGGAAAAAAATTCTCTTCCAGTGATTCTGCTTCAGTGTGGAAAGGTATGAAAGATATCACTAGTTACAAGACACCATCCCCCAGCACTCTGGAGAATCAACACCTGGCAGACGATCTGAATGAGTTCTACTGCAGGTTTGAAAAAACACCCCACACCCGCCCTGAACACCTCTCCACATAACCATTCACACCTCCAGCAACCCCCCTCTCCCCCACACCTGCAATTCAGATCAGCGAAGATGAGGTGCGCCAGGTCTTCAGGAAGAAGAAAAGAAGGAAAGCACCAGGCCCAGATGGTGTGTCACCAGCCTGCCTAAAAATCTGTGCTGACCAGCTGGCCCCCATCTTCACACAGATCTTCAACAGATCACTGGAGCTGTGCGAAGTCCCCTCATGCTTCAAACGCTCCACCATCATCCCCAGAAACCCAAAATTACTGGACTTAATGACTACAGACCTGTGGCTCTAACGTCTGTGGTCATGAAATCATTTGAAAGACTGGTTTTGGCTTATCTGAAGTCCTCCACTGGACCCTTACTGGACCCCCTGCAGTTTGCCTACAGAGCAAACAGGTCTGTGGATGACGGAGTCAACATGGGACTGCACTTCATCCTGCAGCATCTGGACAGACCAGGGACTTATGTGAGGATCCTGTTCGTAGACTTCAGCTCCGCTTTTAACACCATCATCCTGGACACCCTTCAGAATAAACTAACTCAGCTCTCCGTCCCCACCTCCGTCTGTCAATGGATCACCAGCTTCCTGACAGACAGGCAGCAGCTAGTGAGGCTGGGAAAATTCTCATCCAGCACCCGCACCATCAGCACTGGAGCTCCTCAGTGCTGTGTTCTCTCCCCACTGCTCTTCTCCCTGTACACCAACGACTGCACATCTAAAAACCCCTCTGTCAAGCTCCTGAAGTTTGCAGATGACACCACAGTCATCGGCTTCATTCAGGACGGTGACGAGTCTGCCTACAGACAAGAAGTTAAGGAGCTGGCTCTCTGGTGCAGTCTTAACAACCTGGAGCTTAACACACTCAAAACTGTGGAGATGACCGTGGACTTCAGGAGAAACCCCCCTGCGCTCCCCCCTCTCACCATCATGAACAGCACTGTGACTGCAGTGGAGTCATTCAGATTCCTGGGCACCACAATTTCTCAGGACCTGAAGTGGGACAATCACATTGAGTCCATTGTGAAAAAGACCCAGCAGAGGCTGTACTTCCTTCGCCAACTGAGGAAGTTCAACCTGCCACAGGAGCTGTTGAAACAGTTCTACTCCGCCATCATTGAATCCGTCCTCTGCACTTCAATAACTGTCTGGTTCAGCTCAGCTACGAAATCTGACCTCAGAAGACTACAGAGGGTAGTCCGGTCTGCTGAGCGAATCATTGGTACAACCCTCCCCACTCTCCAAGAACTGTACTCATCCAGAGTGAGCAAAAGGGCTGGAAAAATCACTCTGGACCCCTCACATCCAGCACACTCCCTCTTTGAACTGTTGCCGTCTGGTCGACGCTACAGAGCACTGAGCACCAGAACGACCAGGCACAGGAACAGTTTCTTCCCTCAGGCAATCCAACACCTGACAATAAACGTGGAAAACACAACACTATTATACATTATTTATTTAATGCATATACTTCTTACATTTCAAATTTCGCACATATCATACCTGTACATACATAATTGTCTAAATTATATATTGTGTTTTTGCTTTTTTATAGATTGTCTATTTTGTATATTTGTATATTATTCTTTTTATTATCTGTGTCCTGTCCTGTCGCTGTCAATCTGTTGCACTGTGGAGCTTCTGTCACTATAACAAATTCCTCGTATGTGTAAACATACCTGCCAATAAAGCTCATTCTCATTCTCTCATTCTCATTGATTTTTTCTTTGAAAAGCAAGACAAAACAGTAAAAAGCACATTTAGACTATTTAATTTATGCTATGATGAAAAAAAAAAAAGGCAAAATACATGGGGAAAAACACATGAAAAACCGTGTTCAGTATTTGGCCATCGGCCCAGTGTTTCATTTTGTTCGGCTTCATCCAAGAATTTTCATTTTGGTGCATCCCTAGTTTTTTGTATTGTTGTAGTTTTAGGTAAAGCTAATAAGCCTGTCTTTGAGTGAATATTTTTGGTGATTTGACTCCAATGATTTGAAGCATTGAAATGAGTCATATCCATCCCCACTAATAAGAACCAAGGCCTGAATTTCATATTGGAAAAATACAAAAAAATTGCAAGCACACAACTCTAGATGATATTATGAGTTAATTTTTTGCGCAATAGATTAAACAGCACAAGGAAACTTGATTTCACATTTGAATTGAATTTATTTAACTAAAAAAGACAAATTATAAGTCCGTAATAAAATAGGAACAAGTAAACCAATTACAAGCTGTAGCACAAATAAATACAACAGAATAAATACAAATGACAAAAGTACAGAAATATTACAGACATTGAATAAAGTAATCCAGTGTAAAAACACTGGATAGTCTGTAAGTAAATACAGATTAAACTTTACAAATAAAGTTACAAAAGTTATTTAGTCGTGCAGTGAGTGATTTTCTTGTTTTTTAACACGGACAGCAGCATGTAGGCCTATATTAGGCTGCTGTCACTTTAAAACCAAACTCACAGATCCAATATATTGATACACATGCATTTTTATTCTCAATTGTTTGCATTCACTTAACCAACTGTGTAATTTTGACATTATTTTGTGTGTATTTGACCGTTTAAGCACCATTAACAGCAAAAAATAACTAAATTCGGTACTAGTGAGCTGCTGGAGAGACATCTCTGTGTGCGTGTTTTGAGTGTGAGTGCACAGTTCTCTTGAAAAGGGAAGATGCAGTAGCGCTGAATCATGAAATGATGAAATTACAGTTTCACAAAGTTTTCAAAATACTGATTTGATCTGATAATCTGTGTGGATTAATATACTCATTCAATCTATATGCATTAATGAATAAATGTTTGCAGGAATTTACGCATTATAAACATAGAGTAAAATTATGTGCAATACCCACAATCCTGCACTGAAATTCAAACCCACTTTTGATTTGTACTTTTTGTGACAAAAACATGAGTGGTTGTTTTCATGCAAAAGTGGTTGTGGTCATGCCAGGGTGTTTTGGATGGTTGCCACAGCATTGCTATGTTGCTAAATTGCTAATTCTAAGAAATAGCAGTGGTGGAGCATCACCAATATTACACCAAATGGTCTTTTTATGCACCATTGTTTGGACAAATGGTTTGTTTCAATCTATTGGTTGAGCGCTGAGGCGTTGGGCATTTTAAACAGGGCAATGTGGAAGTGCCACAGTGTTTACAATCCACCTACAAATGCCTTATGTTAAGTCGTCTCTGTACTAGGGCTAGACCATATTATTCGAATATTCGTTTGGTGGTTTGGCATTTGATTTTCAATTTTGAGATTCAAATATTCTTCTTTTTTTTCTTTTTTTTCCCGAACACCTGGCATCCCCCGCAAAAGGTTCTTATTCGCGCTTGAATATGAATCGCCACAAGACCTCAGCTGTGTGGAAGCACTTTAAATTGAGTGAGGACAAGACAAAGGCAGTGTGCCAAATATGCGATTTGAAACTGGCCTACCACAACAGCACATCAAGTTTGAAAAATCACCTGAGTTCTGTAAATAGTACGCCTATAGTATACTGTTGGTGTAAAAAAACAAGCTGCTTTTATCCGCCATGTTAATCAGTAATTTTACACATGATAAAAACGTGCACTTAATTTGCTTGGAAAATACTTGCAAATGTACGGCAGTCAGAAATTTTTTTATTTTATTTAAACTGTTCGTTAATTAAAATTAGACACCTGCCTTCATCCTCGAGTGAACCGATGGAGAAACTCAGCCGTCTTTGTTTGGCTGCCGATCGTCTCAGCGCAGAGAGGTCACCGATGTTTTCCTCATTTCTCTCATTACTCCATTCACCCAAACACTCCTTTCATCTCCTGTCCTAATCTGGACCGCCCCACTGTTATGAAACATTAATAGTCCTCTACTGACAGAAAAACAGCCATTCGCACAGATACAGTGGAACGCTCTGCTGAAGGAATGACCAATAGAAATCATGTTTCTCTCTGTTTGGTGTGTTTGTCTTGAGTTGCATCAGGAAGTGTCTAGGCATTGCTCATCAATATGCTATGTTGGATTGTTTGCCCACTTCCCAACTTTGGAAATATTTCTCACTCATTGATGTTGTTGTTTTTTTTTTTTTTCCCCACACATAATGGGAAGATTTTGTGACCCATCCTCTTAAGGCTGAACAGTTTGGGGAAAACTTCGGTGTTCACTCTTATACACTTT
>CM077266.1:1870000-1947500 GCA_039654775.1 Spinibarbus caldwelli | reverse complement strand
TTCATAGAGCATTATCTAATGAATTATACCGCAAACCATGCAACACTGAAAGTGCTGACACTTTAAATGTCTGCATGCCAGACCATAAATCAGATGAAGAATCCCATAGATTTACATTTAAAGGAGGGCTTTGAGCCACATCTATGGATCATAGAGACTTCAGATGAGCTCATTTGACTTGGACCAGTCAATAACCTCCCTAGCTACCGCAAAGCAACCAAACAGACCTTAGCAACCACCTGGCAATGCCTTAGCTGTTATATTAACTCTCATCTGGTGCTTGAAACATATGTCTCACTGAGGTTTAGGATGTGTGAGAATATTTGGCATTGAGGCACAGAACTGTGGTGGCCTCAGATGAACCGTGCTGAGTCAAGTGATCAAATCTGAAAACGCAGATCGATGAATGAACATAGATGCCTCTCTCTTCTCCCAGTCACCATGTTCATCATTCAAAGGAAATGGTACTTTTTGGCCTACGCTGACAGACAAAGTGATGCTTTTGAAGTCTCATTTTGTTTGATAGATTGTTCGGCATCAGGAAAGCTGATCTGCATCTAAAGTTTGTCTTTCTGTTCGAGTGCAATCTCTAGCGTGACCTTTTCTACACAGGTTTTCTCATTTTTTATGACTGCTAGAGTGAAGTGTCACTATGGCTATTAAGTTAAAATAAAGTTGTTTTCTTCATGGGTAAAACTTGGCATTTGTTAATTTTGGAAACTTTGACTCCATGTTCATATTTCTGTCTGTGTGGCCCAAATTGTTTTCCTCGTGACGTTTTTTTTTTTTTTTTGGATGACAGTGTGAACGGCAGAAATCACAATGAATCTTTGTCAATTCTGGCCACTTATAAGTATATGGCAATACATCATATTTTTCTAATATCTAGAATGTTTAGAGCATAATCTTCTGTGAATTAACTTTAACTAGTCCCCCATTATCTGTGCTTCATCCATGGATTAGGCTATACCTCAAATCATGCAGCGCTGTTTTATGTGTTGAAACTTTCAAAAAGTACACTGAATCTGATATTTATGTGATTTATTTATGGAAATAAATCGTTAATAAATCTGATTTCATGCAAACACAGATTATTAAAATTACATGCTTGATTTTACCTTTAAATAAGAAAATAATTTAGCATTTGCACTGTATAAAGTATTACACAGAAAGGTCCAATTAATGTGTTTCTCACTTTTTTGTGTCAAACTTTTAATAAATAAATTTACAAACCAGCAACAATGAGAATAATAGTAATAATGATAATGTTAAACTAATTATTAATATTTTTTTCAAAAATTAATGTAATTAATAGAGCCTGACCGATATGGGTTTTTTGGGGCCGATACCGATATTAGGGAGTAAAAAAGAACCCGATATCGATATATCGACCGATATTCTTTATGTGTAGGCTATATTATAGTACAGTTTAGTCAAAAGTTTGGACACACTTCCCATTCGTGTGTCCAAACTTTTGACTGGTACTGTATATAGAATACAGTAGGCTATATACATAAACATATAGGTAAATTTTTTATATAGATAGTATATTTATAGTCAAAATCTATCAGTAGGATAGTTTGTGTATAGGTTTATATTGTTTTACTTCATTGCTGTATGCCTGTATTTATGTAGCACCGTGGTCCTGTGAGGCACGACATTTCGTTCCACTGTATGCCCCCGCATGTAGCGGAATGACAATAAAGCTCAACTCAACTCAACAGAACATATGTACATAAACACAATTTTTTGCAGTGATAACTCAAATGTGGTGATCAAACACATAATGATGTGACAAACATAGGCCTATGTAATGGAGGCAGGGTATTTAAGAATTTAACAATAAACTTTATTATTCAAAATGAGTCTGACATCAGTGCACTTAAGTAAACTTCACTTCACTTATTATAAAAAACTTAAAAAAACACAAATAGAGCAAAATATATATAACTTGAATTGAGAAAATAAACAAGGTAACTGTGTAGGGCAACAAGCTACTGCCAATCCAACAGGGCAGGTTTATGCAGGAAGCACAGCTTTTCCAAATATAAACATACAAAATGAATAAATAATAATAATGAATAATATTTTTTCACAAATTCTGTGTTATGTATTTTCTGGTAATCAAATGAACACGAGGATTCGCATTTAAATAGTATTTTTGCAGTTTAATATTCACACACACGCGATTTGATTTAAGTGTACTGACCTGTTTTTTATTTATACATCAAAAATAAGAAATTCCATGAGATTCCGCGTTATACAGTAAATTCCGTTTTTATGAATGGATTCCGTCTGTATTTTCCACATCGCGGATATCACAGGGCCCTACTAATGTAGCAAAGGAGTATAAGCTCATTGTGAGAGTAAAAGACGGGGACATTGTTTATTTACTTTATAGCATTGCGTCTCACCAACTAGGTGACAACGTAATGTTAAATCACCATTCAACAGACTCAACCTACCACCGTACTGCCGTCTTTTAGACTGCAGAAAGATACTAGCTTTTCAATCTGCTACATTACTGACTGTACTGACAAACTATGCTGACACACCGTGTCTACGCCGGACGCGACAAAGCGACCATTGAAAATCATTTGAACTTTGTGTCAGTACGTCATAAATAGAACATGGCATCAGTTTACTGTCGGGATCTGTCATGTCACATCGCGCGCTGCATCCAGTGTAGACAGCATCACTGATTATAATGGGTTCTATTGTATTTTGTCGCGCCGCGCTGCTCACGTCCAGTGTAGACACCCAGTTGGGAAATGTGATGTGACCGATGTGATAAGCATGAGTTGTGGGCCGCAGACGCATGCCGTGTTGTGCAGATAAACTCTTAACGCCACTGAATCTGCTGTAAAAAATCATGCAAAACTAAGAATTAGAATCAGTATAATGTGACGATGAAATATAGGTGCGAGTGGGTGGCGTGGATAATTTATTTGAAGCAGCGGACTCGGGTGAAGTTTGAGCTCATCCTCGCATCTCTACACTACACTGACCTGAGTCGCCACTCGCCAGTAGCAAACAATGGAGCGCGCTCTGCTGGACAAACTAAGTAATTACACCGTTTAGAAGCATTTAATCTGCATTATATGTTCTGTAAAAAAATGTTCATATCGGCGGCATATTCGCCGATACCGATATATCTGCGACAGGCTCATATCGGCCGATAATATCGGCAAAACGATATATCGGTCGGGCTCTAGTAATTAATGCAGCATCGTTTTTAATGTTTTTCACTTTTTTATGGCTAACTTTTAATTAATAATTTATATAACAACCACAATTAAAATAATAGTTATAATAATAATTTAAAATAAAGTATTATTATTATTATTATTATTATTATTATTATTATTATTATTATTATTATATTGCCACATATTGTATGTATAATGTGTAAGTTTTTAAGTTTCTTAAAAATGCTTATATGGGAGCATTTCTAACCATAAAAGATTATTATTATCATGTTAGCAATTAAATTAAAAATTTAAATTATATTGTTTTATGTTGAGTCTGCATTAATTTGAGGATTTAATGTGTTATACTATGTGAAAACTAGTGAGTTTAATTATTAAATAATTTATTAATAATTTATTTTATTTATTTATTTTATTCCCAGCCCTATTATTATAGTGATATTAATATATATATTGATAAATATTATACGGTAGGTTTTAGATATTGTAATAATTGCTTTTGAACAGTGAAAAGTGTTAATGTTCATTTTTAAATTTAAGACTAGAAGTCCAAAGTATGTAGCCTTTGAAACTATTCAGGTACATTATTTAGGATTATTAGCATTATTTTCCTAATGTCTGAATAGAATAGAATAGAATAGAATAGAATAGAATAGAATAGAATGCTTGTAGAGCACAATGTTATGTGAATTAATGAGATTGTGTTTGTGTGTGTTTCTCTGTGTTTTACAGGCTAGCGCTCTACGTGTACGAGTACTTGTTACATGTAGGAGCCCAGAAGTCGGCACAGACCTTCCTGTCAGAGGTGAGCCAGCGGGGGGTTTTATTTAAGCTCCTTCTTATCGATGTGCCATCCAGGCACACGGCCTCGTAAGCATCGGCCCGCCCCCCTGGGGCTCTGGCTAATTTAATTACACGCAGATGATATGCTGAGCAAGCAGGACACATTAGATGTTTGGTGTCCACTTAATGGGATTGGAGGAGAGTCAGTGCATCACTGTAAAAGCCACCAAATTGTTTCAACAGAAAGGCTGGAGCGGTGGTGGCATGTTGATCGTCACCTCTTGCTGCTTTTTATGAAGAAAAGCGCATGTTTGCTTTGTTATATCAGCTGCTCATGATCCTGTGTTTTATTTGCGATGTAAGGCTTTTAAGGTAGATCACAATCATTTATGCCTGAATGAGTTTTTTCAACGTCACTGAGGCATTGTGGGATTGATCTATGTGAAGGAAACCATGACATTTCGAAGAACCACTTCGATATTTATAGTCTCACCATTATTTGCATATGAGTCATACACACCTAAGAGTACAAGCCATCTGAGAAAATACGAAAATGCACATTTAGCACACCATTTCTGATTGTCGTTCTAATTCCAAAGCTGTGCCAATCACAAGAATGGCAGGCACTTCAAGTCGCCCAATATATATTCGCCCAATATAATATATTATTATTAATTATTATTATTATTAACTTGTCCACACGTATCAGACTAGACTATTTTAAGTGAGCTACTTTGTATCTAGAAATTAGAAGTGTGTTTAAAGCACAAAATAAAACAGCAGGTTTGGTCCAGTTTATATGTAGTACAAGTAAAGTAAAATATACACTTGAACGAGTTCGACACTAGTGGTTGAAATTATTATTTTTATTCAGAAAAAGGACACACTGAATTGATTGAAAGTGACAGTAAATTTCAAATAAATGCTGTTTCGAATTTTCTTTTCATCAAAGAATCCTGAAAAAAGTATCACGGTTTCCACAAACATTAAGCAGCATAACTGTTTCAACATTAATATTAAATGTTTTGAGCATTAGCATATTAGAATGATTTCTGAAGAATTCTGAAGGATATATTCGAATAGAAAACAGTTATTTTAAATTGTAAAAAATATTTCACAATATTGCTGTTTTACAGTATTTTTGATTAAATAAATGCAGCCTTGGTGAGCAGAAAAGACTTCTTGACCCCAACTTCTGAACAGTAATTTTTGTTAAAAATCTAGAAATTAAAATCCCATTTAAACCTGGAAATAAACAAAGTTTTAGGATTTTCAAAGAAAAGTTATGAAGTAAAATTAAGAATAAATATTTAAGATAAGATATTTTTAGATTACTAATCAGATAGTCAAAAATGATGATTTACTTTCTTTCTTTCTTTTATTTATTTTTACTATTTTTCTTTCAAATTATTATTGCTGATAGTATAATTTGTTTTAAATTTGACCTGAGTTGGTATTCATTTGGACACCACTGTGTTGATAAAATTAAATTAAACACAGATTTGTGGACTCAAAGTGGACTCGCCAAATATTGACCAATTAATTAGCTAACAAAACACATGCTGGTGGACATTTAGCCTAATGAAGGGAAAGTAGCCTTACTGTGAACCGAGTCTTACAGTGTATTTCTCACCTCTCTATCCAGATAAGATGGGAGAAGAACATAACGTTAGGAGAACCTCCAGGATTCTTACATTCATGGTGGTGGTAAGATTCACATTGTTAAATGTTTCTCATGTGCTGATGTGTTGTTCATGGCAACTGCTTCATTCACCTCTGTGTGATTTGCAGTGTATTCTGGGATTTATATTGTGCGGCACCTGAAAGGAGAGAAACCTGTGAGCATTCCAGTGAAGCCAAGGCATTCCACGACTACGTAAGTTACTCTCACAGTGCATGGATGGATAAATGTGTGGCATAGTAGTTAAAGATCAGAGCCTGGATGGATGGATGGATGGATGGATGGATAGAATGCTGGAAAGTTAGAACGCTAGAAAGATAGATGCATGGATAGTAGGGCTGGTCCAAATAGCATTTTTTGAGCTTCAAAGCTTCGGTAGTATCAACACTGAATATTCGAAGCTTCGGAGGCAGGGGGCTGAACATATTCTTCTCTCTAATAAAGGCAGGAATGTGCGTCTGTCTGTCTGTTTGCATTTTTATTATGTCGAGAACCGTTCATCCAGTCGACTTCACGCGTGGCGGGTGTGTTGCTGCAGACCCAAGGGAGTTCAGTGTTGCATTTTGGTGCAATACGGACACGCGACACATTCAGAATTAATAAACTTTTAATAAACTGAACAGCGGGAGCCGGAAGCGGCGCGCCTCACGCAAGCAGGGCTTATATGTTCCGAGAACAGACACTGCACTAGTGATACAAAACACACAGGTCTGTTAAGAGCAATACTTTTAATAAGGTAGCCCAGTGCTTAATTTGTAAATTGCGAGGTCCCGGAACAAAGCGGTGTAACGGATCCGGCACGTGATTAGAGGAGGGAGAGGACCAATCTTTAGTGATTGAAAGCGTGCATCAGTTGCTTTTATAGGGTTCGTACGGTCATGAAAAACCTGGAAAAGTTTTGTAAAAGTCATGGAATTTTATTTCACAAATCTCTGTATAACAGAGTTATATTTAATCAGGCCCTGAATTTGTGTGTATATCGCATAGTTTTACTCATTCCCGCAGCTTTCAAGTTTATAATGAGGGAAATTCCTGCAAACATTTATTGAATATAGCATGTAGGTTAGATGAGTAAATAAATCCTCACAAAATATCAGATTAAATCAGTCATTTGAAAACAGCGTGAGGGTCGGCTGTACCGCATCTTCTGTCTTTCACTCTCTCAAAGCGGCTTCACATCGGCGCATTAACTTCGTTATTTCAAATGTAAATGTGCGGCAAGCGCGCTCATAATAGAAGATTTTTCATGAAATATATGCATGCAATAGGTCAGCACGAACGTCTTTCATTGGTGAATGGTCTGTTGCTGGTGCAGATGCTCAGCCAGGCGGACAAGTTGAGAACAGTTTCGTAGGGGATGCCAGGTGTTCGAGAGAAAAAAAAAAGGGGGATATTTGAATCTCAAAATTGAAAATCGAATGCCAACCCACCGAACGAATATTCAAATAATCGAATATTCTGGTCCAGCCCTAATGGATAGATGGATAGAAACACTAGAAAGATAGATGAGAGATGGGTGAATGATAGATAGATAGATAGATAGATAGATAGATAGATAGATAGATAGATAGATAGATAGATAGATGGATGAATAGATGCATTGATAGATGATGGAATGCTAGAAAGATGAATGGATGATGAATGGATGGATAGAACTATGAGAAAGATGAATGAATGGATGGATAGATGGATAAAACACTAGAAATATAGAACACTAGAAAGATGGATGGATGGATGGATAGATGGATAGATGGATAGGAAGATGAATGGATAAAATGCTAGAAAGACAGAACACTAGAAAGATGGATGGATGGATGGGGATAGATGGATAGATGGATAGGAAGATGAATGGATAAAATGCTAGAAAGACAGAACACTAGAAAGATGGATGGATGGATGGGGATAGATGGATAGATGGATAGGAAGATGAATGGATAAAATGCTAGAAAGACAGAACACTAGAAAGATGGATGGATGGATGGATGGATGGATGGATGGATGGATAGATAGATAGATGGATAAAAGGATAGAATGCTAGAAAGTATTGTATTTCAAATGTATTTGAAATAGATTTATTTCATGCGAAGTATACTAAAAATACATTTTCATATGTACTTAATAATATGCCCTGCAATTGTACTTTTAGTATACTGAACTGGTATACTTAAAGTCTGCTAAATTGGAACAACTAATTTTGTACTTAATGCACTTTAATTGTGCGGAAGTAGTACTAAAGTCCAATTAAGTATATTTGATTGTGCTAAAGTGGAACTATTGCAAGTATACTTCAGGTACACTTTAAATATTTTGCATTTAAAGACCGAAATTATTCAAACATCATACAATCCTCATCAAAAGTGACATTAAAACACATTTTAAACTTAATATTAAGAAATGTGCATTGTGCACAAATAGTACGCCAAATAAAGTTCAATTATAATTTTTATATTGGTAAGTCTCGAGTTATCTGTCAGTAAATATGTTAATAGATTTGAACTATTCTTAGTATGAAATAAATGTATTTTAAATATATTACCTTTTTGCTAGGGGATGGATGGATAAAACGCTAGAAATACAGCACACTAGAAAGATGGATAGATGCATAGATAGATGGATATAACATTAGAAAGATAGATGGATGAATTGAATGGTAGAAAGATAGAACACAAGAAACAGTGCGTGGATGGATGGAGCACTAGAAAGATAGATGGATGGATGGATGGATGGATGGATAGAAAATGGATGGATAGCACACTAGAAAGAAGAGGGGTGGATGGATGGATGAATGGACAGATGGATAGAATGCTAGAAAGATAGATGGAGAGATGGATGGTTAGATGAACTTTGACCAAGTGGATGTTTATCAGCTCATTTGAGATTTGCAACACAGTGCAAATGGTATTTCCCATGTGGCCGCAGTGCATCAGTGCAGTGATGCTGTGGCTTCATTGTGTGCACTGCAGACCAAATGCTGCTGAGACTTACAGGAAGGAAGCATTATTCAATTTCCTGTGTACCTCGGGCTGCTGGTCACCTTAAGTCTTGTAAACAAGAGCGCAGAGGAGCTCAAGTTTTCCTCATGTCGCCTCGGAGGGTGATGTAAACGTTCAATTATAGACCCGACTGCTTTCACCCAAACGTGCTGTCTGCTGTTGTGTGCACCTCAAAAGCGCAGTTTAGAAGACGAGTAAAGAGCGCAGTGATGCCGAAGATCACTGGTTTGGCCCCAAACTCATTTCTCTTTCCAGCACCAATTAGCTGAATTTCCTCTGAGAGTGTCTGGAGTGTAGGCACAACACGAGTAATTACAGAGAGCTCGAGATTCTCAAACGAGAACATCTCCGTCCCATACATCGCCTGCTTTCTGTGACTAATTGCCAATGTACAGCAAATGCATTTTACAGCTATGATGCACCATATCACATCGCTATCGTTTTAAAAACTCAAAATTGATGAAGTTTGCTTTATAAATACGCATTTATGTTGTTTTTATTGTCAATGATTCAGCATTGGTGCACATTACTCCTAAAGAATTTTTTTTTTTTTTTTAATATCAAAATGTAAAGGCTTTTCATATGATGCTATGAATCGTTTTTCTGACTCTATACTCTATTGTAAAACCTAATAGAAATTTTACAGTTCATATACAGCCACTGCTTTTCAAAAGTTTGGTTTCTCTTGTAATTTTTTTCCGGTAAATTCTTGTATATAATATATATATATATATATATATATATATACATATACATGTGTGTGTGTGTGTGTGTGTGTGTGTATATATATATATATATATATATATATATATATATACACACATATATATTTGTTACATTAATATATGTTAAAGGCATTTTTTAAATGTTTGTGTATATACAGTAAAAAAAAATACTAATATTGTGAAATATTATTATAATTTAAAATTTGCTTCTCAAAAAACATTTATGATTATTATCAAATATTTAAAACACTGAAAATATTTAATATTTTTTGGAAACTGCGTTTCCTATTTTCAGGATTATTTGATGAATAGAAGGTTTGTTTTGTTTTTTTATTTGAAATAGAAATTTTTGTAGTATTTTAAATATATTTACTGTCACTTTTGATCAATTTAAGTCATCCTTGCTAAATAAAAGTATTATTTTTTTAACAAAAACTTTTGAACAGTAGTGTAATTCTCAGTCCTCCAAAACATTTTTTTGTGACTAAATATCCTATTTCATTCCAAAATATGTAACGTTTGTGAATGCAGTTTCACGTGGACTTGCAGATGTTGCTTGATTTTGTTTGGACTGTGTTGCACATATGCTTTGTTTTCCCAGCAATGTAATAAAGTTGCACGGGGGAGTTGTTCTCATCCTGATTTGGAGGATATGAGAGGCTCAGGCAGACGTGCAGTGCCATCCTACGTGCCAGAGTCAGCGCGGTGGCATTTGTGCTAAGAATAAAAGCCACAGCAAGAGGGAATAAAGCCCTCATCTCTTCCCTCTCACCTCTCCTCATCCTCCCTCAGGGAGCGAGAACAGGTCCAAAGAGAGCTTCCTAGAGGTCACTTTCCAAGACAAGGTCAAAATGTCACCTCTCTCCGTGAGTGTGATGGGATGCTTCTCCCTCCGGCTGAGTTTTCAGTGGCACACTAGCATACTGCTGTTTGGGAAGTGTGTACTGTATACTGCCTACTGATTCTTTGCATTTATGCATTTGGCAGATGCTTTTATCTAAAGTGACTTACATGGCACTCAGGGAACACATGTACATGTTATCAGTACTTGATTTCTCTGGGAATTGAACCCATGATCTTTGAGTAGCCAGTGCCATGCTGTAGTTTTTAAACTACAGGAAAGTTTCTTAACACATTATATAGGATTTCAAACAGATTACTGTCCACTCATATTTTTTAGAAATAACCAAAATATTATTATTATTTTTTTAATGCAGTTTTATTTTAAAATTAGCGTTGTAACGGTATGAGATTTTCACAGAATAATAATTGTCTCAGAAAATATGGTTTCATGGTATCACGGTATATATTAAACAATAATTCTTATCAGTAACAATGACTCTTGAAAGAATAAGAACAAGTTATTTGAGTGAACAAATCCTTTATTGCAACAAACTTGAAACCATTTTAATGAAAGTAAGTCTCTCTTCTGAAAAAATAAATAAATAAAGCTATAAGCCTTATGTATATCAATATCACACTTTAACATTTTAATTATCAAATGTTAATAAATGTTATCAAATGAAAATTTAACAGCTTTTATTTTTGGCAAAGTGCTGCACAACAGAGGTATACTAAGTTAAAACATGGACAAACATGATATTCCTTAAAAATAATGTTTAAATAAATTATTATAAAGAATATTATTATTGTTGTTATTATAACTTTTAAGTACATTGTACAATGCAAATATATTTCTGTCATGACTTCGTTAAATTTAACTTTTATTTTGACGGGTTGTAGCGGACCTTTGAGTTTCAGAGTGTATTTGACAATGGTTTTTCTCAAATAAAACTGGGAAATGTTTATTTAGGTTTTCTCTCAGAGTGATGTTCATGTTTATGTAGACGCTGAAAACACCATTAGTGTCATGCATGCATACTTCAGTATGTAGTAGATAAAACGGTGCCACTCATATCTACTTTTGATTTATCCATCCATCAGATTGCGCATTTTATATGACAACATCATTAACATTATACTGTAAATCCCATGTTCACAACTGCACCAGGATTCCCTCTGCATCACGGAAATTATACGGCCTTATAACTTGTTATAAATGCGACATACCTTTATCTGCATGGAGGGATGGTGTCCGCGAATATGAGCGAACATGTTGGATGTATTGTTGTTGTTGTTTTTTTTTTTTCATCTGAAGTATTTATATTTATATTTATGCATTTAGCAGACGCTTTTATCCAAAGCGACTTACATTGCATTGAAGTTACAGTTTCTACATTTTATCAGCTCTTGCTTTCCCTGGGAACGAACCCATGACCTTGGCGTTGCTACCGCCATGCTCTACAATTTGAGCTACAGGAAAGTATTCCCATACTGCAGATTTAAACTTTTTTTCGGCGGGGGATGGAGATTAGATATAATCTCTGTCTCTGCCATTTTCTCCGCTGCACGTGCATGTAAGCAGCCAAGTGAATGCAGAGTGAAGCAGCCAAAATAAATTGTATATGCGTGGGTGAGATTTATTTATTTTTTTTCATTAATTTAAAAAAAAATAAAAAACATAGATATGCAAATGTTTACGGTATGATAACCGTGCACGTTCAAACTGCGATAGACCTTCTTACTGATATATCGTTACAACCCTATTTAAAATATTACATTTTGTCATCATTTTATGGTATGGGCCGTCATCATTTTTTGTTTAAACTTTCATGCACACATGCACTATATGTAATGTTAACTGTTACATATATAGTTATCATGAACTAACGATAAAAAATACTTTTAAAGCATTTATTAATCTCAGTTAATATGAATTACAACATTTACTACTGCATTATTCAAATCCAAAGTTATATCTGTTAATATTAATTAATGGTCATTAACTAACATGAACTAACAATGAGCAGTTGTAGTTTTGTTAATTAACATTAATAAAGATTAATAAATTTTGTTACAAATGTTTGCTCATTTTTAATGTTAATTAATGCATTAATTAGCATTAATTAATGAACTTTATTTTAAAGTGTTACCATTTTATATAACATTTTTATATATATTTTTTAAATTGTCATTTTCAGACCGTCATGTTTCAATCAATATGATTTTCATAGGCAGATATTTAGAAAAATGTTTGTGCAGTTTGCTCAACAATAAATAGAAAAATGTATTCTATTCTTGCAGTAAATGTGGTGTATGAGTAGTATGACATTTTGAACTATGAATTTTTAATAAATATATTTTACATAATATATAATATATTTGAAATGTTTTATGTAAAAATGATGTTTTGTCTTTCAAATCAATATGATTTTTTTTTAAACATTTGCTTAAAAAGCATTTTTTTAACCATGCATATAAAAAACTTTTAGTATACTTTTAGTACGTGATACTTTAGGATAGTATGTGATGATCAACAATTCAGACAGTAGTATACAGTACTATATACATTTAATTTTTAAATGGTATGCCATTCACTAACATCTCAGAAAATTTAATTTAATATATACATTTGTGACCCTGGAGCACAAAACCAGTCTTAAGTCGCTGGGGTATATTTTTAGCAATAGCCAAAAATACATTGTATAGGTTAAAATTATTGATTTTTCTTTTATGCCAAAAATCATTAGGATATTAAGTAAAGATCATGTTCCATGAAGATATTTTGTAAATTTCCTACTGTAAATATATCAAAACTTATTGTTATTTATGTATAAATCTCAATTTTGAAAAATGGACCCTTATGACTGGTTTTGTGGTCCAGGGTCACATATAATATTTATTCTCTTTTAAATTATATAAATAAAAAAATCAGCATTTACACACTATGTCATTCCAAATCAATATGATTTTCATATGCAGATATTTAGCAAGATGTTCATACTGTTTTTTTTTTTTGTTTTTTTTTCCCCAGTGCATATTGAAAACTTCATACTTACACAGCAAAAATAGTATGGTGGTATGGCATTTCTTGAACATGAAGTCTTTTACGTTCTCTCACTGGGGATTCTGCTTCTTGCCCTCGGATGGCTTCCTCCATAGCTGCAGTCTTTGACCCGGCCTCGGCCTGCCTTGCATCAGTTCATTTTCATCACAATGACTTCTCTGTCGGTGGTCACGTTAATGGAGTTAGTATAAAACCATACACGGACATGCCGGCCGAGTCTGTTCTCCCTCATTACACCATGTCACTGTGTTCGTTTGGGCTGTCGGGGAGTTCTAATGCACTCCGAGGGCCCTGCGAGTGGTGTTGAATGCCATGCTAATTGATCCTTAGGCAGATATAAGGGCTTAATGCGATCTGCTCAAGACTAATGTCCCATAAGGACGCTGGCGCTGGTTTCCTTTCTGCGATAAGAGCCAAGTGTGTGGTTGTCATATCTAGAAACAGGCTCTGGGATGGTCCTGATACTGTTTTGCTCGTGGATGTGCGTCACGCGAGCTAGCAGAAGATATGTCACGTGCCGAGGCCAAACCAGAGAGAAATGGAGCCCGGCGTCCCCTGTTTCATTCATTATTAGCACATTAATATAACCTGTATTCATCCTGGTGTGCATTCTCATGGTTACCTCATGATAGTAAAGTCGATTGGGATATGTAACGTGAACTTGCTAATGCTCAAAATGGAAACGGTTTTTACTTCCAACCCCAACAAAATGTGATCTTTGGAAACCTAATTTGGTTTTCCATTGATTGACCACAATCATATAAACGATAGGGGAGCTCATTTCTTAAGTGACGGTGGATCATCTGAAATAAGTGTTTATGTCATGACGGCCACTAAAAGCTTTCTAGTGGCATTGCTTAACATCGTGTCGCTGCTGTTGCAGCAGTACTAATAACTGACCTCTACTTTAGGCTCAATTTATTTTTGAACATTAAGACAATACATATATACATATTCTTTTTATTAGGGCTAAGAAAATGACTGTGTTATTTGTGTGATTTTTAATATGGACTGCCAAACAGAAAAATAAAGAGAAAGAAAGAAAGAAAGAAGTTAATGCAGCTAGGGCTGTGATGGTGGCAGATTTTTAACACCGCGGTGGTAATGGACCAACTACCGGCGGTGACGCGGTGTTTATATACATGTAAAATTTTGAAACAAAAAATAAATAAATGCAGGCGCGGCTCAAACATCTATTAACAAACGTACGTGTTTATTTTAGCACTTCCGTCAGTGAACACGGCAACACGCAGCCTGCAAAACACTAGGCAATCAAAGAAATAATACAGTTAAATAAGAAAGTAGCCTAAATAAGTAGCCTAAATAATTCGTAACAACTTCAATCACATGCTGGAAAGTCTGCGTTGGCCTGATAACAATTAGAACATAAACTCTAATGCTTAAGCCTACCTTGGCTTTTATATAGGCTAATGTTAGATTTAAAGTTCTTTGACAGAAAAACATGTTGATATTGTCCGGTTTAAGGGAGGACCTCATTGGTGTTACGATGTTTCCAGCCTCACTGAACACGTGTTCAGATGGTGTGCTTGTTGTGCAAATGCATTTTAAGCAACCGTGGCCAGGTATCTTGCCTCATTATTCCACCACCAAGCAAGTGGGTCTTCGCTGGCCTCCTCTAGCAAATAGTGCCTGGAAACGGCTCTTGAGATATGAAGTGCTCGCCAATGTAACACTTAAGGCCGGGCATACACTGTATGATTTTCATCCGATTTTGAGCCGAATTCTGACTCGTGCGAGTCTTTTTTTGAGTCGGGCTGAATTTCAGCTTTGTTGTGCGCCGTTTGTCATGCAGTGTACAGAGGGAAACGAGAAGCGATTAGCCTCTCCCGACAGGCAGTCGGACGGTTGGATGAATTTCTGACACGTCAGAAATTTTGGTCGTCCCTCGTGAGGGTATCGCACAGTTGAAGCAAAGGTACAAACTGACTGCCCTAAACGCAGTGCTTTTTCCCTCACTGCACCTGCATGGAAACAGTAGCCTACTTAAACTATTTAAACTGTATTGCAGCAAGAAAGAAAACGAAAAGAGGGAGATCTTTAGATAAAATAATGTTATTATCACAGGAAATGTGAATCATTGTCCATCATTTTGCAGTCAGTGATAAAGACAAACACGTCGCAAAATTTTAAATATTTCTGTTTTAAACCATGAAGGCGAGCCAGTGCATACCGCACAAACAATTTGCAAACTGCATGAGTGTAATGCCTGTGAAGAAGTTTTCAAATCCTGTCAATTCATTAAGCTAGAAAGTGAAAGTAAAAACTGACCGAGCTTTCGGCATCTGTCGCTGCATTAACGGCACATTTTTTCTCAGAGGAGACGAAAGATATGGGTAGTATTGGGTATTGTCTTTATTTTCTAAAAAAAAAAAAAAAATAAATAAATAAAAACTCTGATATACGTAATGAAGAAACAACAACAACAGAATTGAAGTATTTTGTGTTAAACAAAGTTGTTTTTGGAATTTCCTTGTCTGTAATAAAGGTTTTATTTTCATTGAATATTCATTAAGCTGTTCATTCAGAGTCCGGACATAGGCTAGCTAGATGGTTGCGAATTTTAATTATAGGCCTATTAATTGTGGAATATATCTAAATGTTTTAAATAATTTTCAGTGAGGAGTAATCTAAATAAATCTTTTATTATCCGCGCCTCAGTTGTGTGGTAAATGCGCAGTTATTTCGGGGGAGATGAATTGTAGTTAGACCTATAAATTTCATAATAAAACTACCATAATAATAATAATAATAATAATAATAATAGAAATAATTTAATACTTTAATTGGAAATGGCAAATCCTCACGATATCACCGATAGGTGTTTTTTTTTTTTTTTTTTTTTTTAGTTATCTCTGGCTATCGTCCATATACGGTGTTATTGTCTGCGCAAGCGCAATCTGAGTATTTCACACGTATAGTGTGAGCACATAAATCGTGAGCTTTGGCTTTATATCGCATGCGATCTTCTCATACAGTGTGAGTTGATACCTTGCTGAAATCACACGGAAATCGCACAGAAATCGTACAGTGTATGCCCGGCCTTATGCACTGCACCACAATAGCTGAAGTCTGTCTACACTGGACACAACAAAGCGAAGGTTAAAAATCATTTGAACTTTGTGTCAGCACGTCATAAATAAAACGAGGCAGTCGTTCCACACCGCATCCAGTGTAGACAGCATCACTGATTATAATGTAATGTGTTCTATTGACTATTGTATTTTGTCCTGCAGCACAACACCTCTCGCGTCCGGTGTAGACACGCAGTAAAGGAAGGCGTTTGAGGTAATTTGTGAATTTTGTGAATTAACAGTCTAAATAAAGCAATTTACAGCTAAATGGTATATGATATAAATACCGAATTATATTGCAACTATTACTGTTATTGCACTTGTATCCAAAACTTTGTATTTTATGGTTGTTATAGAGTGTGTGACGTCACACGCATTACCACCGGTGGCAATCAACCACCGTGGTGACGCGGTTGTCATGGCGACCATCACAGCCCTAAATGCAGCATCCATTTTTTTTTTCACTTCCTGCCCTATGAGCAACCTAACATTTATTAATCATGGTTGATCACAGAAAACATTTTTACTTTTTATTTTATTTATATTTTATTTTATTTTATTTTATGCCCAGGAGCAACCTAACATTTAATAATAATGATTGATTGCAGAGAATTGTTTGTACATTTTTATTTGTTTTGTTATGTGCCATATGACCAACCTAACATTTAATAATCATGACTGATCACAGAGTGTTACGTGTGTCTGGTGTATAATAAAGTGCACGACGAAGGAGTACAAACAAAGAGTTCCTTTTAATAATCCTCAGGGGCAAAAGGCACAACCAAACACAAATCCAAACGTAGAACCAAACATAAATCCAAACGTAGGACTAAACATAATAGCAGACAAAGGCAGAGGGGAGAACACAGGCTTTAAATAAAAAATGCAATCAGGGAGAAACAGAAACAGGTGTGGAGCTAATTAACTAATTACTATGGAGACAAACTAGGTAGGATGACAGGGACATAGAAAACTAAGTGAAAACAGGTCATAACTGTGACACAGAGAGCTGTTAGTACATTTGTTTTTTTGTTTTGTTTTGTTTTGTTTGTTTTTGCTTTGTTTTGTGCCTGTGAGCACCCTAACAATTGTGACCATGGAGCACAAAAGCAGTCATAAGTAGCACAGGTATATTTGTAGCAATAGCCAACAATACATTGTATAGGTCAAAATTATCAATTTTTTCTTTTATGCCAAAAATCATTAGGAAATTAAGTAAAGATCATATTCCATGACGATATTTTGTAAATCTCCTACCATAAATATATCAAAACTTAATTTTTGGTTAGTAATATGCATTGCAAAGATTTGGACAACTTTAAAGTCAATTTTCCTCAATATTTTGATTTTTGTGCACCCTCAGATTCCAGATATTCAAATTGTTGTATCTCAGCCAAATATTCCTATCCTAACAAACCATACATCAATGGAAAGCTTATTTATTCAGCTTTCAGATGATGTATAAATCTCAATTTTGAAAAATTGACCCTTATGACTGATTTTGTGGTCCAGGGTCACAATTAATAATCAAGATTGATCGCAGAAAATTGTTTGTACATTTTATTTTATTTAGAAATTTAGTTCCTTTTTAATTCATGAGTTGGAATTTGATTTGAATTGGCCACAAAAAAAAAGCTAAAAAAAAAAAAACTGAAAGTAAAGAAATTCAACAGCTAATTGCATTCTGGGAAATTAAGCGTACTTTTTGTCCTGTTAAATTCCACAGGTTTATTGAATATAAATAAATTATGTATATTAAACACAGATTTGTATAGGTTATGTAATGAGAATTGTAAAAATTGTCTTGACCATTTTTTTTTTTTAGGAATAAATAGCACTTATTATAGATGTTTTTGTTTGTTTGTTTGTTTGTTAGTTTTTTTTTTTAATTCTACTTCCCTAAAGGGATACAGTAGTTCACCCAAAAATGAAAATTGTCATTTACTTGCCCACAAATGGTTCCAAACCTATACGTGTTACTTTCTTCTGTTAAACACAAAAGAAGATATTTTGAAGAATGTTGGTACCCCCTCCCCCTCAAAAAAAAAAAAAAAGTTGACATTTGACATTGTATACAAAAAAAATACTATCAATGGCTACCATCAATTGTCTGGGTACCTAAATCCTTGAAATATCATCTTTTGTGTTCAACAAAAGAAAGAAACAAGGGTGAGCAAATGATTTTTTGGTGAACTTTCAATTTGCAAGTCTGCATCTTGTTTGCTACCTCAATTCAAATTAAATTCAAATTCAAGAGCTGAATTTAAAACAGTCTCAGTCCAATTCTGAATGAAACAATCTTGATCAGTTTAAATACATTGCGACCAAATGTTTTGCTACAAATAATCATTATCCATCCTTTAACCAAACTGGATGTTATATTTCAGTCTGTCTGTAATTTTTGTCTGTTTTCTTTTCCCAGACCACCATTTATAGTTCATATTAGCAGTGCCAGAAGGGTGTTGGATCCGTGGCCTGGCAATTCAGGACACATTGAGCTGTGGTGCTCATGTGGGAAATCCTCTCTTTGGTTTCCTATTATTTTCTGTCCTCGTTCTTCTGTTCTGTAGATAAAAAGTGTCCAAAAGTGTCAGGAGTGTGCAAGCCGTGGGGATTTGATGCTTGTCACACATTTATGCAGACTGTGTCTGGATTTGGACGAATAGAGTGCGTGTTAAACCTCTTACAATCTGCTTTTGAAGTATGTAAATCATATATGGTTTAGATCGGCACCATCACTCCGAGTTTTCAGCATCCTTTTGAGTTTAGATTCTGGGAGGTTTCCTCCCGTCTTAAACAGCTGGCTGCTCAAACCGCGGAGAGACGGCAAGCTTTCAAAAACCCCACAATAAAGTCAACTTCTGCACAGATCAAAGTCGACGTGCTGCCTCTTTGCCCCGAGCATCCTCATCGGGTTTATTCTCCATGGATTAAAGTCTGGCAGGAAGATCGGCCTCCACAGTATTCACGGCTGCTTTCTTTGTTGTGGGCTTTGGGAAAGGGACAGACGAGACTTTGGGATAAGCTTTGGCGTTTTCTCTTTCCGCACCTCCAATCTGGAGCTTCTTGAAGGAGGCTGTTCATCACCGATGTTTACCCAGCGTTCGGCTCACCGTCTCTGGGTTCGGCTGTTCTTTGGTGCATCACTAAGCTTTGCGCTAGCCAGCACTCAGCTTCCTAATAAGCAGGAGAATTGAAGATTGAATTGCTCCCGGTTTCCTGTCGGGCTCATGTTGCCGTGATTTTAACTGGATTAAGACGCAAAAAAACGGCCTGTTCCGAGCCACGCGTTTCGGACACATTTGCTTTGAGTGCACGGCCACCCTTGTAATACGATTTCCGAATGGCCTCACTTTCTTTTGATTGTTGTTAAAATGCTTTCTGCATTACAAATGTTCTTCCTCTCTTGGCATTATGCATCAGATGCGATTGTCACACACGATCCCAGATATGCATTTCGTCTTTGTCTGATCGTATGCTCTGAAATTCAGCATATGCTCAGCTTCATGAAAAAGGGTGACTGCTAAATGGCTTAAATGTTACTCAAACTATGCCACAAAAGCTTGTAATTTAAAAATGTATGGATACTTTGGTGCAAGTCAATACTAAAGTAGTATTGTTTATAGTAAATGTTTTTTTTTTACCCATAGTATTGTAATGTTTGTGTAAATATTCAGAAATTGAGGGAGAACCTTTATTTTTTATTTTATTTTATTTTATTTTATTTTAAAAAATGCCCCCTGAATTTTTACATGAATACTTGATTCTGCCGTAATAAGAATACCTATAAAACTTTTGACAGTTTAATCAATTTTAGCCAATTTTATTTATTTTAAAGATTTACTGGTCTTGAATAATTTTGTTTATTTAATTTAGAGATACTTTTAGACTATATTCCAAATTTTTATATTTAATATTCATATTAATTTGTAACTTCAATAATAATATAAATAATATAGCTATATATTAATATTACTTATAAAAATGATATAATTAAAGTAAAAATAAAATATAATGAAAATATTTTCATATATTAATGTTATCTATACAAATGACTTTTAGAAAAAAAAGTGTTTAAATCAGTCATTTTGGTATTATTTATCTATAGTATTATTTTAATTATTTATTTGTAGTATATATAATATAGTATTTATTAATGTTGAATTAGTTCTTGAATTTTTTTATTAATTTTGAATTAGCTTGTAGTTTTTTATTTAGTTGTTTTCATTTTAATTTTAGTTTTAGTAATTTTTAGTGCTCTCAAATGATTAATCGCGATTTATCGCATCCAAAATAAAAGTTTTTGTTTACATAATATACGTATGTATTCTGTGTATATTTATTATGCATATATAAATACACACACATGCATGTACATATTTCAGAAAAATATGTTATGTTTATATATTAAATATATTTATTTATAATACAAATTATATGAATACAAATATAAACATGTAAATACATGTAAATATTTTCAAAATATATACAGTATGTGTATGTATTTATATATATATATATATATATATATATATATATACAGTACTTAATAAATATACACAGAACACACACATAGATTATGCAAACAAAAACTTTTATTTTGGATGCGATTAATCGCGATTAATCGTTTGACAGCACTTATGTTTTTGCCATTTTTATTAGTTTATAAGGGCAACTCTTCTAATTTGTTAGAGAATTTTAAGCAATTTTTAAATCTAATTAATTTATATTTAATTGTATTTTTCATTTACCTTTTTTTTTTTTGGTAGTTTTATTTAACAATAACAACACTGATTTAAATCTATATTTGATGACGTTGTGGTATCCAAATTTGTATTTAGAATGATGACAACCCTATGAATGATTTTGAACTTTCTGGAGTTTTAGTTTGTTGCTGTAATGTTTTCTAAGCAGAAGAAGCTCTAAAAGTTTTGCTGCAGTGCTGTATGAGTGGTTTCGGCTGGCGGTACGAGGCAGCGAGTTAGTATTTGAGCTTCAGCTGCCTCTGCCTGTGTAAATGATGAATGAGCAGCGAGTCGGCAGGCTGAGGAAGAGGAGGCAGGCGGCCACTCGCTGCCTGACAAGCTCCTTCATAATGCAGGATAGGGATGCCGAATGGGATTTGGGAGATGCAGGTGGTCTTTTCTTCCCTCTCTAATTTTTTATTTTTTTTTCTTTCAGCGGTGAAGAAGATTTATTTTTAATGCTTCGGGAGCAAGAGCTCCCCAAGAAATAGAGAATTAAGGCAAAATATATAAAATAAAATCCTCACTTCACTGAATCTTCTCCGGCTACACCTCCTAACGTGAGCTGAAGTGGAATAGAGAGATGAGAAGCCGATAGATGGGAGTTCATAATTTTGCATATGCTTTGAATAAATTTGCATCCAATAACACAATTGGTTCCTCTAAGTCTCACTTTCCATAATTGAATACTTTCAATATGATACAGTCCTTAAAATCAAATGGCAGTTTTGATGCAGTTTGTTTTGACTTGACCTCACTTTTGCAGAGTTATTTAGTACTTGTTAGTCATGTTTGTTCATACTTGGGATTTGAGATTTGAACAAACCCCAAAACATCATGTTTTATCAGACACCATTTACTTTTAAAATCTAGTTTTATTATTTTTAAGCATATTAAGTATTTATCAACATTTGATGTCTTGAATTTGTGTGTTTGAAATTACTTTTATACCCCTCGGCTATCTGTGATTCAATGACGGTGCATCTGACAGCATGCTATTCAAGGCCTCTTTTGTGTGTCGCCCCAAAACATCTCCGGGAGGCCCTGCTGAATTAATTAGGCATCCAATTAGTGAGATTTTGCATATTAATCAAAGCAGGATATGACACTGAACAGATTTCCATTGATGAGTGTTATGATTGTGACATGAACGATCATAATGACATCAGTACGTCGCGGCACTTTGAGTCACAGGAGTCGTAGCATGACGCACAAGCACAAAAATGCCTTTAAACAATCCATAACTGCTGCCTTAATGACATGCATTTACTAAGTCTGCGTCAATGATGCTTTTTTAGTCAAATGATTAAATCAAGTGTTTTTGTTGTACTTGTGCTTGGCCAAAAGCAGTACTGTACTGCCAAAAGCAGTAGCAGGTCAAGACAGAAAATACCAGCCGTAAATAATTTTTAGATGTCTTGAACACATTTTGCATGGAATTATTTTGGTTTTGTTTCATTCCTAAAATTATATTATTTTTTTTGTATTATTTACGTATGTAAGTATTTTATATTTAACATAGGGCTGCAACAACTAATTGATAAAATCGATTATTATCGATAATGAAAATCATCAACAACGATTCTCAATATCGATTAGTCGGGTCTGCCCACAGTGCACGTCCAACGTTACAGCACTGAATAACGCATTTCTATGGCCAAAATGCATCTAAAAATAGTGGAGGAAACAGAATGAGATGCTGCGGGAGAAGTACGTGATCCAAGCTGCACAAAACATGAGAATTCTTTATTTTAAGCTTTAAGCTAATGCATTAGCGTAATGGCTTGCCCTGTCAGGCGCTTTGACAGATGTGTGTGCGTCCTCAGTGCAAAAACTTTCAGTTTATGGTCATATCCTTATCTGTAAATGTCACAAATTCACGTGAGCATTTACATTTTTGCATAAAGTTCCGTCCTGACAGTCTGCGTTAAGTTTAAATCTTTGCTGAATGAGCGCCGGTGCGTCAGTGCGATAATCGATTAGTTGGCTGATTATTTTTTCGATTTATCGATTAATCTGATTTAAAAATATATATTTTTTTCATTTTATTGACAAAAACACTTCCACATTCTGCCCAATGTCCTACAAACAAACGTGCCAACTGAATGCTATGAAAACATACAGTGCTTAACAATTTATTAGACCACCTGTCATAATAAAGAGAAAACACAAATATTTTAGGAATCTGTCAAAGAACTGTTTAAATCTAAAAATGTTATTGTCATTTATTGGGCAAATAACAAACTGAAACAACTAAATATTTATTCACATAATAATAATAAAAATAGCTTTTCATAACAGCATGCATTCTTGCTGGCATTGTTTAGGTACTTTTTGACTGTAATTGGGTATCTGAAAAAATCTTTCTTAGATTTTTCATTCATAGGTAACAGAAATAATTCTATTGTAGCATTAGAAATAGCCTACTGTTACTAAAGAGCTTACACATATTGGAGAACTAACCAATACAGATAAAAAATGATTTTAGTAAACACCAATACTGTTAGTTTAGAGCAGCGGTGGCACAAAGCTTACAGTATTTGTTATAGGCCTATAGTTTAAATCTCTTCATCAAAAATTAAGATAATAAAACTAATAAAGATGAATAAAAACACAGTGTTGGTTAACTCAGTGTTACGCGCATCAGAGAGGGATTAATATTCAGCACAAAAACATTCATTGTGCTGAAATATCTGTTGTTGAACATTAAATTAAAGTTTAAAAGTCAACATGTAGTGCACGTATTTTATGAGAGTAGGAACAGTAAAGGGATAACCGCGTATAGTTGTCTGAATATAAATATCAGATGCTTCATAGCTGCCTTTTACAGGATAAAGAAATTACAGTAAACATCACTGTGATCAAAAAGAGAACACGTGCAGAACATTACTCTTACCTGTTGGTTAACACTTGAGATTGTGTTTTTATTCTTCTTTATTATCTTTATTATATCTTAATTTTTGATGAAGAGATTTAAATAGGCTACAGTCCTCAACAAATTTACTTAAGGTTTATAACAAATTTGGTAAGGTTTGTGCCACTGCTGCTCTAAACTAACAGTATTGGTGTTTACTAAAATCATTTTTTAGCTATCTGTATTGGTTAGTCCTCCAATATGTCTTAAGCTCTTTAGTAACAGTAGGCTATTTCTATAATGTAATTATTGCTGTTATGAAAGAATGAAAGATCTTTGAAAGATTTTTTCAGATACCCAATTACAGTCAAAAAAGTACCTAAACAATGCCAGCAAGAATGCATGCTGTTATGAAAGGCAGGAGGCCATTTTTTTTATTGTGAATAAATACTATTTAGTTGTTTCAGTTTGTTATTTGCCCAATAAATGACAATAACATTTTTAGATTTAAACAATTCTTTGACAGATTCCTAAAATATTTGTGTTTTCTCTTTATTATGACAGGTGGTCTAATAAATTGTTAAGCACTGTATGTTTTCATAGCATTCATTTGGCACATTTGTTTGAAGGACATTGGGCAGAATGTGAAAGTGTTTTTTGTCAATAAAAAAAAAGAAAGAAGAAAATTTAGCCTTTTTATCCGATTAATCGGGGGAAAAAATAAAATAAAATAATCGACCAGCTAATCGATTATCAAAAATAATCGTTAGTTGCAGCCCTAATTTAACATTTAATTTAATGTTGCTGTTATTTAATTTGTTTTTTGTTTTTTTACTAAAATTATATTCTTAATTTTTATGTATTATTTATGTGTAGAAATGTTTTTATTTGATTTTTTCCTTATTTTTAAATTAGACTTTTTATTTTGCTTCTAAATGTATATTCTTATTTTTGTATTGAATCTAAAATGATATTCTTATTTTTGTGCTATTTACATAGAGTATTATTTTTTGTTTAACATTTATTTTATTATTATTTAAAAAAAATTCTTTATTTCTAACATTTTATTATTTTTATATTATTTATGTATAGTATCATTTTATTTGACATTTGTTTTATAAATAATTTATATTATAGTTGTTTCTAAAAATGTTATTTTTAATGTATTTATGTATAGAATTATTTATTTAATTTAATTTTTTTAATTATATCTTTATTTTGTTTTGTTTCTATTATTAATTTTTATTGGAAATGTATCATTGTTTTTATTTAAAATTTTATTTAACATTTATTATTTAAAATTAATTTTTAAATTATTATTTTAATTTAATTTTCTTGTTTGCTATAACAACTGAATATGTTTTATAGTATTATACTACAATTGTATACTGTTTTATCTTTGGATATTGGCGACCAACAGCGCAAGTCACTGCATCACTCACAGGATCATATCGTTTAGTCTCCGTCACAGTTTTGTTCCTCTCATTTTTGTTTTTGGTGTATTCATGCGTCATGCAGTTAGGCAGTCTTGATGAACTTGTGATCAATTTGAATAGTTTTTTCACTAGTGTGCATTTGCCAAGTTTCATGCCTGACCTGTCATGCTCTTCTCAGCATGTTAGGAACGCACATCATCTGCCGTAATCCAGAGAATTCGCTGACAAATCGTGTTTACGCACCTTTATATAACCATGCGAGTGTGTGTGTGTGTTACACACAATACTATGTCTGTTGTCAGATTTGAGCATGTTTGGGTATGTTCATATTTTTATGCGCTCTCTTGTGTAAATGTCACCTTTGGCTGGGTCTGGCCTCTCTCTCTCTCTCTCTCTCTCTCTCTCTCTCTCTCTCTCTCTCTCCACCACGCCAGGGTTATTACAGAGTCTCTTGGCTACACCTCGGATCAGCTGAGCCTCATGGGAGGGATTGGGAGAGACGTGGATGTAATGATTGTGTATTTCTGAGGCCGTTTGATAGATCAGTCTGTCTGAATCTCAGGCCAGTGACACAGCAATTTCTTTTTTCCCTTTCTCCTCAAACATCCTCAGAGAGCAAAAAAAGTCAAAATTCAGATTTTATATCTTGAAATTCTGAGAAAAAGTCAAAATTGTGAGATATAAACTCTGAATTGTGAGGAAAAAAGTCAGAATTACGAGATATAAACTGAATTGTGTAAAAATAAACTCAGAATTGCAAGATGTAAACTTGGAATTAAATCAGAATTCTGAGTTTATATCTTGCGATTCTAAATTTTTTTTTTTTTTTTCACAGTTATAAGTTTATATCTTGCAGTTCAGAATGTCAGAATTGCGAAGGAAAGTCTGAATTGGGAGATAATGATGCAATTACCTTTTTATTTTTTTAAACCTGTGGCGGAAACAAGCTTTTATAAGAAATGTCCCTTTATTGACAACAAATGTTTTTTCCAGATATTCTTACTTGTTAAGAATAGCACAGATAATATAATAAATCAGACATATTCTTTACATTCGGTATTTTTTACATTTTATTGTACAGTAGGTGGTTGCGATGCCGTTTGGTGGTTTATAGTGCATTTCTTTGTGGTTTCTAGGGTGTTCTGTGCGGTTGCTAGGGTGTTATGAGTTCAGTGCATCTCTGATGAAGTCGTAAGGAACTTTGGCATTAATTGCAATATTGCTGTGGCTTGCTGAAGTTGGTGTTTCTGGCAGCCGCAGCGCTGCTGTGTTCAGGGGTAAAGATGGGCTGCTGGCAGGTGCTGTAGTTTGTGTTCACATTAGAAACAGCCCTTTTTCCAGCTGCACCCATTTATTTTTAATCTACAATCTAAGTAATCTGGCATTCTGTCACAGATACAATTCCAGTCTATTCCAGTCAATACTCCATTCCTGCAGCATGTGCCCTGGAAATGAGCTGTTCTCTGTCTAGACTTCTGTGCTTTCAGTAACACAATTGCAGCTCTGTTTTTCCCGCTATAGAAAATAAACTATTACAATCAGTTCATCTTACTGTTAGTATGCTGTTTAATGGTTTGGTCAGACTTCATTTAGAAAAATAAGATTGTACCATGAGAAGAAAAAACATAAATGAGATCTCCTTCATATAATGTTTTAATTGTTTCTCCATGATAGAAATTAGGTTTAAATAAAGAGCAAATGGAGACCTTTTAAGTTTCTTGGTTCTCAGATTTTTCTTCTCAGACATATGTGACATTAATATTCATTATTTTATTTTATTATATTTTAAACCATAGGAAAGAAAAATCAAAAGCCAGCTTTACAGGTTTGTCTTTATATGTGACATATGTGTCATCCCTAGTGAAAAATAAATATACTTAAATGTATTTGAAATACATTTATTTCATGCTAAATATACTACAAATACATTTTCATATTTATGTACTTAATAAAATGCCCTGCAATTGTACTTTTAGTATACTACTTAAAGTCTGCTAAATTGGAACAACTAATTTTGTACTTAATACACTTTAATTGTGCGGAAGTAGTGCTGAAGTCCAATTAAAGATGTACTTAGTATATTTGATTGTGCTAAAGTGGAACTATTGCAAGTATACTTCAGGTACACTTTAAATATTTTGCATTTAAAGGGCGAAATTATACAATCCTCATTAAAAATGACATTAAAACACATTTTAGGCTTATTAATAAGAAACGTGCATTGTGCACAAGTAATACTCCAAATAAATTTTCATTATAATTTTTGTATTGGTAAGTCTCGAGTTATCTGTCAGTAAATATGTCAATAGATTTGAATTATACTTAGTATGAAATAAATGTATTTTAAATATATTACTTTTTTACTAGGGATTACTAATAATTTTATTATTTTATTTAATTTTATTTTATTTTAAACCTAACAGTTTTCTACTGAGACACTTGACATTACTAATATTAATTGATTAATTTTATTTATTTATTTATTCAGTCATTTTTTTCATTTTAATTTAGGTTTATTTTAGATCTCAATATAAACTCTTAACATTTCTAATCAAATTCTTCTAAGACTAAATAATCTAAGCTATGCACTCTATGTTAATTTTATAGCTCTAAATCTGTACTGTATGCAAGCAGTTGCCTCATTTGTGATTAGCTTTATTACTCCTAAAAATGTTGTTATATAAAAGAAACATGATAAATCTATTAAGTCTCTTAAGCTGCGAAAGAGCAACCTCTGAGCAATAAAGTTTTCCACTGGGTGCTACTTTGTTCACACTCACATGTATAAACTGAGAAAGAGGAGGCATATCTAAGAGTTAATGATATTTAAGGGAGCAGTTTTACAGGCTGGCAGCAGTAAGGCAGTCCAGCAGCCTTGAGCTGCATCCAGACCTCTGATGAACTGATAAAACACTGGAGTGCACATTCACGCTGGCGCCGAAGATGACACAGCCCTGCCATGCAGATGTGGCCAGACCCACAAGCCACAACAGCACCATGAGCTCATGCTGCAGAGAACGGTACGGGGCCCATTTGCTGACTAACAACACCAGAGATGAACTGGAGAAAAGTGTGGGGGAACTGGGTTTATGGGGCATCCGCTGGACTGAATACCTGTCTTCTTGAGCCCTGAAGTCAGGTTAGATTCTAGAGAGTTAAAACTGAGGTCAGTGTGAGCTTAATCATAGAGGAGGGACATATGTGAAGAACATGACATTTTCAGTTGAGCCTAATTCGACCCCACCTAAAGGAACCACCCTTCTGTCACCCCACATGGCCTCTGTTGTAGTTGGTGCCAGAGGTCACACTCTTCAGTTATACCCTTAAATATCACCTTTATCTCAGATGTTTGTCCTAAAAAATAAAATTGCTAATGTGACCGTACCTTCACTATACATCAACAGTGAGACAGTTGTTGATATATAGTGAAGGTACGGTCGCATTATCAATTTTATTTTTTATTTTATTTTGTTTTAAACCCCACATGAAAGAAAATTCAGAAGCCAGCTTCGCAGGTTTTCCACCTTTATTTTTGCCTTTTTTTTTTAGACATATTTGACGTCAATAATATTTTATTTTATTATTTTATTTTATTTTATTTTATTTTTGTAAACCCCAAAGGAAAGAAAATTCACAAGCCAGCTTTGCAGATTTTCTACCTTCACAGATTTGTCTTTTCTTGAGATATATTTGACATCAATAATAATATTAGCATTTTTATTTTATTTTATTTTACTTACAGCATGATTACTAGATTTTCCAAGAAACGGAAGTTTGTAATCAAAGATCTCAATATAAACTCTAACATTTCTCATCAAATTCTTCCAAATAATCTAAGCTATGCAGTCTCTTTTAGCAAAATTTTGGCAAAATCGTGCGGCAAAAGGCTATTGTCTATAATATAGTGATATATGAAGTCGCTTTCAAAGCAAGCAGCTTTCTGTTGGTCAACATAAAGAATATGCATGTCAAATTTGATTTCGTTGCAAAATGTGTGAGGAAAACTTTGGCACTCATGTGAAATTCTTGATTACTTGGACTGGATTTTTTCCATGAAAATTTGATAAATAAAAAGATAAATGTGACCACACATTAAGAGTATAAAGCTACAGTATTAAATCAATGTGAAGTGCATAGCTCAAATCATTTGGTCTTGGCAAAATCTGATGAGAAATATTTGAGTTTATACTGAGACATTGGGGACAATTTGATCACAGAATGTGATATTGAGTCATCTATTGAAAATCTAGAGGATTACTGAGGCCTTTCATCTCAAGAAAAACATCTGAGAAGCATTAGAGTTTTAATTTGCTCTTCATCTCATCTAGGAGAACCAATTGAGATACTAAAGAGGTCTCATCTGTGACTTTTATTTCTTGTGTTGATTCTCAGAGTTCGCCCTGTACCGTCCTCATATGGGATTGTATTGAAAGCCACAAAGCTTATGAAATTCTAAAGGAAATAAATGTTAAATTATTGAAAGCTTTTCCAGGGAGAAACATCTGAGAAGCACAAGGGTCTCTATGTGAGCCTCATTGCTGTCTAGGAGCAACAATCGAGAAATTAAAGACGTCTAATTTGGGTTCTTTTTCCTATGTTGTTTCTTAAAGTTCACATTTAAGAATCAAAAATGTGAAAAGTACTCTCACAGTGTGAAAGTATTGAAAGCCACAATGCTCATGAAACACGGGGTCTTTTTTCTTCAGGAGAAACATCTGAGCAGCAGGGCCTCTGTCTGGGTATCATTGCTGTCTTGGAGAAAAAAAAAAAGAATTTAAAGACATTTAATTTGTGATTTTTATTTCCTAAGTTGATTCTCAAAGTTCACTATTTACCAGCCTCCTACCAGCCACAAAGTAATTGTGATGACAGCCACAATGCTTACGAAACTTTGTTTTTTTTCTTTCAGAAGAAACATCTGAGAACCATCAGAGTCTCAATTTACTCTTTTTAATCTAATAGAAACAGTTTAGATGTTAAATAGATCTAATTTTTTTTATGTTGGTTCTCAGATGTGATTGTATTCAGACCTACAATGCTTATGAAGCTCTAAAGGACGCAAATGTAAAATTATTTAGTGTTTTTTTCTCAGGAGAAACATATGAGAAGCAGGAGGGCTTCTGTTTGCATTTCTGAGAACATGGATGCAAACTCCTCACCTTTCAGTGATAACTCACCTTTTTGAGATCAAAATAGGTCACCTATGAGATTTACTTCGATCCAATGAGAAATGTTTTTATGGGGGGGGGGTTATATTGAGATATCTGAGCACAGAATGAGATATTATTAAGGCATCTAATGAAACTCCAGAGGAGTATTGAGATCTTGGTCCTCAAGAAAACATCTGAGAGTTTTAGTTTGGTCTCCATTTCGTTTAGAAAAAACAATTGAGATGTTAAAGACATCTAATTTGTGATTTTTATTTCTTGTGTGGATTCTCAGAGTTCTCCCTTTATAAACCTACCGACCACAAAGCGATTGGGATGGAAGCCACGACGAGCAGCTCGTGTTGTCAGAAACCACACGATGTCTTTGTTGTGGTCACGCGTGTGACATGTCAGCGTGCAGACGTTACTGTAATAGTCGGCTGTAATTGCTCTAGTCGGATGGAGGAGTTTTGACACAGTGCGGTTTATTCCAGGCGAGCGCTTGGATCTCATTCCTCGTCTAGCGTTGGTGGACCTCCAGGGAGGTGCAGTGCACTGGAGCCGTTTCCTAGGCAACCTCTTTTTTTCATCTGGGCTTTGAAATGAGGACCTGATGTGATTGTTAGCAGCTTGGGCTTGTGCCATTGAGTATGCGGCTCTGTCTTAGCCTTCACTTCCCTGAAACACCATGACATCACCGATTCCCACGACTGATGTATATTGTCTGATGGATGCACATTAGTGCACCGTCGATAGGAAATATGCTTATGTAAGGGGATTGGTGATTCATAATACATTTATTCAGTTTTGTTGGGAATCCATGTTATGATGCGAAGGTGTGTTTTTAATGGCACTTGTAATCGTTGGTCGTTTGCAGTATGTTCAACTGAAGTGCATAATTATATTTCAAGTACAATCATCATTTACAGTCACTAGCCATCAATTTCAACCAAGCATCACTGTTACTATTAATAAAAAAAGACAAACAAATCATATCTAAGATTTAGAACTAGAACACCCTAGCAACCACTTGGCAACAGGCCGAAAACTGAAAATGAAAAATGCATATATTAAGTTATAATACATATGATTTACTTTAGCTGTTTTTCGGCTGAAAATAGCTGTAAATGTGTCTCCGATGTAGGAAGTGGGTATATTTAGCCCTCACATTAGCCCTCATCTTGTTTCTCATTCCTAAAAGTTTCCTGTTGTTGGTTGGGTATTTGATAACAATTGGCTTATGGCTGTTGACATTCAGTATAATGGTCCAAATAGGACCATTTAGATTCTGTACAAAGGCCGTATTTTACTACATATTTATGTAATTATGCAGCGTTTTTTAGCAAGTTTTGGTTTAACACGATCATTTTTCACCTTCTCTCTGTCCCTTAGAAATAAACAGGCTGTTTTGGCTACTGTACCATTTAATGATCTGTTATGAATGGCTAAACTCTTCAGATAAATGATTAACAACGCCTCCACTAAAGCTGATGAATACGGTATTTGTGTTTTTATGTAAACACGGATGGTCATATCAGGGATTTAACAGTAAGGCTGTTTCTCCCTGAAGAGTTCTACTTGCTTTGCCAATATTTTTACTGGCATTAATACAAGCAATTAAAATGTTTTTTATTATTATTATTTTAATTTATATTTATGTATAATTTTACGCTTCTAATTTTAAGTTTTAAATAAAATATTTTTTTGTATTATTTAATATGTGTTTTTAAACAACGATATTTAAAAAAAAATTGTCTTGGAAGAATGTGATGAGAAATAATTAAATATTTAAAAATACATACATACACATATATGTTAAGTTTTTTCTTTATAAAGACAGTTTGCAACAATGATTTGCAATTGCTGAAAATCAAATAATTACTACAATGATGAAGGAATAAATTCATAAACTCTTGCAGGAAGACGATGGCATTCATGACAACTTTTTCAACCCATTCTTACTGATGTTACTGAAACTATACATTCTTTGAATTAAAAAAAAAAAAAACTCTACGTGAGCCAGTCAGATCGTTTTACCTTTAAAATGAGTTCACCCAAAAATGAAAATTTTATCGTTTACTCACCCTGAAGTTGTTTCAAACCTGTAAGAGATTCTTTTTCCTCCTAAACCCAAAAGAAAATATTCTGAAGAATGTTGGTAAGCAAACAGTTTTTGGTAGCAACTGACCTCCATAGTAGGGAAAAAAATACTGTGGAAGCCAATGGCTACCAGCAACTCCTTGCTTGCCAACGTTCTTTAAAATATCATGTTTTATGTTTAACGGAAGAAAGAAACTTACAGATTTGGAACAAAATGAGGGTGAGCAAATTATGACAATTTTTTTTTTTTTAAAGTTTAAACGTTGGCAAGCCAAATTCACAACCAAATGTCACAGAAAACTGAATCTTTAGCTTTGCAGTATAAAAAAAGCATGCTCATGATGATCCAAAAAAAACCCCTAAAAAAACTAAATAAATAAAATAATAAAAGAAGTAGATATCGTGCTAGACCAATAAGGCAAGTGACATTATTGAGCCCTGAATATATTCATGTTTTTTTTTTTATGTTGTGAACATAAGAGTGCATCACAAAGTACTGTAGATTTTTTTTTTTTTTTTTGTCTCTCTCTGTATGTGAATATGAGCTCAGGTGAACTTTATACAATCAGCTGAATGAATCTCAGAGCAGATACAATGTCAACACAGAACAGCAGAAGGAGTTCTCGCAGTAATCGCATCTTTATTCCGATCTGAGCCGTTAATCGTCACTGCAAAGGCATCGAAGAGCGTTGACAAATGTGCATCGAGCGTTCCTGCCAAAACAAAGATGGAACAGACTTCAGGTCAGCAGCATTGTCGGCTTCCCAGGAGAAATTTCCAGTCCAAATGTTTGTCCACTCATACAGCAGAGCTGGCACCGACGCTGACCGCCAGAGCGGGATGCTTATTACTGTTCCCTGTAGCGGATTTGCCTCCTGGGGAAGTGCAGTGGGGTAACCATTAGCCCCTCCATCCCGTCCCATGACCCCATGCTGGTGACCCAGACTGTGTGCTATCCCATTTAAGAGGCTTGATTTGAGGATTGCAAAGTGGACCCCAAAAGTCCTTAACTAACCCCAGGTGCATCATGGGAGTAGGCCTGTCACGATAACAACTTTTTGTTGTGCGATATATTGCCCCAGAAATAATTGCGATAAGTGATATTATTGTCATTTTAAGACCATTTTATGCCACTGAATATATAATCATAATATTACAGCATAATAATGCAAGAAGGCCTACACACTTTCAAATGACAACAAAATTTAATTAAGAATATTTGGATCATGGCAATTAAGTATCAAAATATTAGATACCTTAAAAAACTTGAATAAATAGAAAATAAACATTTTCTAACAAAAAGTGCAAAGTAACAAGCAGAAAAAGAAAAATGCACAAAGAACTTGTATGGAGATTTTTCCATCTACAGATTTTTCCCTGACCTTCTTTTCTCTGTAAATTAAGGGCGCACACTATTGCTGAAAAACACAATCTCTAGTTAGCAGTCAGATGTCCGTATGCACAAAGGCACAGATCCCTAAACAAGGCCATATCTGCAGATGAAACTTTTTTTGTAGAAGCATTTTTTAAACTTGAACTAGCGCCTCATGACTACACCACATTATGTACGAGAAGCTGCAAAAGACACAGGCGCAAGTGGAATGCCAAAAACATGGTGACATTCATTTTTTTGTAAATATAATGGGCAATATATTGTGTCACCAAAAATTATTGCGGCCATGTACATATATTGTGCGATAAGTTGATATATTGATTATTGCGACAGGCCTACATGGGAGGTGCTTTCTTCATGTTAGTCACTTCTACAAGCAATTCAGTTGCTAATATATTGTGGTTTGCCGTTTTATGCGGTAACAGATGGATGTTCATGGCAGGCTGCGTCCAATGTTCCCAAACTACTAAATGGGAACAGTAATGAGAAAAAAAGTGTTTTTGATTAATTACTTTATATCCAAATTTCTTGGCTGGATTAGCTTGAAGCTCCACACTTTGACAGTCTCCGTAACATTTGTTGTTTTGCTTTTTTAACACACTGTATTACAGTTTACACAAAACATAGCTTGCCGTAACAGCTTTATGTGACTAACTAAAAATAGCGATGCTACCAACTACATTTCTCAGTAGCGAGACCATAGCTCATTTGACTATAGCAAATACAACTACTTTTTCTAGCAAATACAGTGCGACAAAATGCTACTTTGTTTTTGTTTTTTTAATTAATCTGTGGATTACGAATGCGAATTCGTCCACAGATTCATTTCAGTGAATCAAATTGTTCTGATGGTTCTTTTTAATGAACTAGTCAATGAAAGAGTCACTGATTCGTTTGAGTCTTTGCTCAGAAGTCACTCTTACTTCTTTGTTTTAATAAAATATTTAGTTAGAAATCGCTGATTAGATTTAGCTTAAATTGTTTGAATGATATAATATTTAAATGAAATATTTACATTATATTATAAATATTTTCTCTTTTTTCTATTTTTAGTTTTAGTGTTTTTGTCTTTTTAATTCTAATTTTTTTTTATAAATATTTATTTAGCTATTTTTAGTAGAGTCCTTGCACACTTTGTTATATTTGAATATTTATTATTATATTATTATAAATATGTATTTAGCTATTTTTTAGTAGCTGAGTCTCTGCACAGAAGTCTTTTCTTTGTTTTATTGAAATAGTTAAAAGTTGCTGTTCAGATTTAGCTCAGGTTATTTAAATGATATTAAAATTAAATATTTACATATTTATATAAATGCAACATTTATATTTATTTAGGCAAATTGTTGCTGTCACCATTATTATTTCAGATTAATATTGCTTTGTTTACTAAAATTATGATTTATTTTTAGATTTATTTTTGGCGTTTTGTTTTTATAAAAATATTTATAATTATGTATTTAGCTACATTTTTAGTAGCTTGTTGTGTAGCTTCATTTCAAATGATTTTTGCAGCTTAACTGTATTTTAAATTATTAATAACATTTGTAAAATTGTGATTTGGTTACAGTCTTCATTGAATCTACAACGTTTATATGCATTGAGAAACATTATAGGTCATTTTCTGGTCTCAGCTTTTAGGAATGTTTCCCAGGAATGTTGACAGCAACTGAAAGTTGGAGCGCTTGTTTGTGGATATTGTAAACATAAGTAAAACCCATCCGATTCAACTTTATTCTCTGTTTGACAAGGGGTTTTTGTTTAACATACCCAAATGTCGTACTCAGGGACTGATAATGCTGCTATTGTGCGTCAAACAATGCTGAAGTATCACAAATGTTGAAACCATTAGCTTTTTTGCGCTCAGAGGGTGAATTTGTTCTGTTGTGACTGCTTGTGTGAAACGCTGACAGCCTGTTGTTTGTACTGTATATCAAGGCTGGATAAAGCTTCATTAAAGCAGCATACTGAATCGATCTTCTCTTGTAACACACTGTCTGTAAGAAGGTATTTGTAAGTAGAAGACATTCAGTTTTACTGATCTATTGCTGCCTTCAAGTCCTCTGGGGAAGATTCTGCTTGTGAGTTTGTGAGTTGTATTTAGTGATTTTTTTTTTTTTTTTTTGCATCGTGTATTTCTCTCTCTCCTGACAAAAACGGGAAGTGTTTTTGATGCTTCCAACAACGCATTAAAAATGAGTTAAAGATACACATTGCATTTTCTCTTTATGTACTGACAATGTACAAAATTGGAATCTGTGATGGTACAACAATGCTTTGCAAAGCTTTCTGGTCAGTTGTATTGTAAAATTGTTTGTTAATGCAAGCTTTTTCTTTTAAACACAGTATACATTGTGACCATATAGTGATCATACATAGATGGTTATAAAATTGTATTTACTGCAGGAGTTTTCAAACTAGGGTCCATGCAAAAGTTCAGGAGGAAAATGTGTAAAAAAATAAATAAATAAAAGGAAATAAAAAACAAAATAATTATAATAATAAATATAGCTGCAAGCAGCAATTATGGGGCCAAGCGCTACAGAAGCAAGCATCAGACCAACTGCAGCCATGAGTAATTGAAGCCATTTTAAGATTATTGTAGTACAAATGGCTGAAAAATCATTTAAAATTACTATAAAAATTGAAATTGAAATATAAATAAAAATATAAAAATTGAATTGACTTTTCAATTTTGACCAATAGGTGGCACCGTTATCAAATCGATGTGGTGTGTTCTGTGTGAGTTGTCAATGGCACACACAAAGTTTGGTCTCAATATGCCAAAGCATTGCAGCGATACAGCCTCAAGTGTCATTTTGGCACCATGCCTCAAATTCGTTGCTGTGGTATGCAAAAACCGTTTTGTCTATCAACACGAAATCCATAACTTTTTGTCAGCATGGTCTGAAGATGATATGATTCGATTTTGGTGAAAATTGGACAAACGGTTGAGGAGGAGTTAGAAAAAGTAGGTTTTCAACATAAATCAAAATGGCGGAAAGGAGGTTCGGCTTTCTGTGACATAATTGGTATGTATGTTGTCGGCATTACCCAAGGAATAATTTGAGACCACTTTCATTACAATAGCCTAATGCAATCAAAAGTTATTAGCATTTTTGGAAATTTCATTATTAATAATTAATGAATGGTTTATTACTCTTGACCAATAGATGGCACTGTCACCAAACTGACGTGGCGTGGTCAGTGTGAGGTGACAATGTCACATACAAAGTTTGGTGCGAATATGTCAAAGTTTCGCTGAGATACAGCCTCAGGTGCAGTTTGGCATCTTTCCAGCAAATTCGTTGATGCGCTAAACAAAAAACGTTTCGTATATCGACACAAAATCCATGAATTTTTCCCAGCATGGTCTGAAGATGATCCGAGTCAAATTGGGTGAAAATCGGACTAACGGTCTAGGAGGAGTTCGAAAACGTAGGTTTTCAACATGAATCAAAATGGCGGACAGGAAGTTCAGCCAATTATGGCAAAATTGGTATCGATGTTCTCGGCATCACCCAAGGAATCTATCAACATCAGTTTGATTACAATAGGCTAATGTAAACAAAAGTTATTAGCATTTTTAGAAATTTAATTATAACTTTTGACCACAAGGTGGCGCTGTCCCCAAAACTTTTTGGGGGCAGCATGGTGTCGAAGATGCATACCAAGTTTCTTGATACGTCAATGCGTTCATTAAATACAGCATTTTTAAACAAAATTCAAAATGGCCGACATGGGAAAATTGGATATGATTCGACTCGGTATGATGCACCGAATCTAAAGAGACCAGTTTTGTGATTTTTGGCCAAACTATTGACAAGTTATAAGCAAAAATAGCCATTTTTCATATCTCCTGACCACTAGGTAGCACTACGCCGAAACACTGCAGGTAGCCTCAGGTCATGCTTGTTATAAGACACACCAAGTTTGGTCCCAATATGCCAAACTGTTGCGGAGATATAAGCTCACATCCATTTTTGCATTCTTTTCGTAGAGTTCGTTTGTGAGTTATTTCGAGAATGGTGGGACGAATCAACTTCAATTCCATAACTTTTTGTCAGCATGGTCTAAAGATGATCTGAGCCAATTTTGGTGAAAATCGGATAAACCGCTTAGGACGAGTTCGAAAAAGTAGGTTTTTCAGAAAATTCAAAATGGCGGAAAATGACATCATATAGTCTAATCGACTCAACATGAGCCAAGGAATAAGAGGAAAAAAGAATTTTGTTTCTAGCCCTCACAGTTCAAAAGTTATTAGCATAATAACTAATAACCTTCGGTGCTTGGCCCCTAATAAATTGAATTATTTGTCAGGGATTTGACAGCAGTTTACTAGAGAGAGAGACCCTGATGCAGAATGATCAAGGGAGTGAGGTTTATTGACAAGACTAGAATTAACAGGGCTGATGTGAGAGTCCAAACAGTAGGAAAGGGCAGCCTGCTGGAAAACAGGAGGATGGCCGAAGTCAGACCTGGACAAAGTTTGGCTGGAGAACAAAGGAGATAGAGCAGCACCAGTCAATGAGAACACAGGAGATCAGGCAGCAGCTTGAGCAACCAGGGCTTGATATTTTGAGCTGTAGTGAAACCAGTCCAGTCAGATAGCCAGGCCTTGAGAACAGCAGCCAGGGGGAATCAGGACACAGAACAGGAACAAACACTAGACAAAACAACACAAGACACGCAAGACAAGACCACAAGAGAGAACAACAAGCAGCAAAAAATAAGACACTGACTACACACTATGACTAGAAAGAAAAGAACAAAAGAAAAACAAATTCAAACTGCAGAGAGCAAATAAAACAAAAGAATGAACCAAAAGGCAAATTCCAGGAATCGATAACTGGAATAAAAACTGGCTAAGGCAAAAACAAAATAAAAGGAAGAAACCAAACTAAAGGCTAGAGAAAACTAGAGCAAAAATGAAGACAGGAACTAGACTAGAGCAAAATAAAGCAAAGAAATCCTAAAACTTCTAGAGAACTAAATGCAAAGCTAGACTGACAAGGAGAGTAAAATATAACACTACTAATACGACTAGTTGACTGACAAGGAATTCTCTTACACACAAGGAACTAACGCAACGAACCACCAAGACATGAGGGAAAGGGGCACAATATAATGGAGCAGAGCACATGAGGATCAGGTGGACACAATCAAGTAAACGAGGACTAGACTAGGACTAAACAAGGGGGTGGGGTAACTGGAAACAAGAAGGCAGGGCAAGAGGAGCACATGGCCAACAAAAACAAAGACAAAGCCATGTGCTCAGACACAAGACAAACATGGACACATTAAACAAAGACAGAACAGACATGACTGTCAGGGCAGGACCCTGACATTATTATTATGAACTGAATAAAATAAAAATAATTAAAATAATGTAATAAAAATAATGTATTATTATTATTATTATTATTATTAATAAAAAGAAGGATGTTTGATTAAATTCTTAATACTTATTTATTATTATTATTAGTATTATTATTATTATTATTATTATTATTATTATTATTATTATTATTATTATTACATTATTGAATAATACTTCTATTTTAATTAAATTATTATTGTACTAATAAAAAATTATTTATTATTATTATCATTATTATTATTCTCTGGTTTAGTGAATCCACCTCAAAATATGTAGAAATAATTTGTAACAATTAGAATTATAAAATTACACACACACACACAAAAACAAAAAAAAGATACTAGAGCAATATTATGGTACTATAACAGTGCAGCTATTTTCAGGACAAAATATGTAAGTGACATTATTGTTGTTGATAATAATAATAATAACAACAATAATAATAATAATAATAATAACATTATTATTACATTATTTAAAAATACATTTATTTTAATTCATTTATTTTTATAAATATTATTATTTATAATTGTTATTACTGTTGTTGTTAAATTGTTTAATAATAATAAAATCAGTTCATTTATTGTTATTATTATTATTATTATTATCAATAACCAGTGATTTAGTAAGTCCATTTTAAATCATTTGTAACATTAAGAAATATAAAATTGCAAAATATACTATATATGATACTATAGCAACACTAATTTATAGGTTAGAAAGTTAGAGTCGAAGAGACAGTGTTGTGGATGCACTCATGTTGTAAATGAGATCATTCCTACATGAAGGTAGTTTATGCAATTTGTACCAGAGTTTTGATGACAAACTAGTCAGTAATCAGCACAAAAAAGTGTGCACAAGTAACACCAATGAGTTATGAGAGTTTCTGTTATTGATAGTGGACCGTCCGTCAGCAGTCCAGCGCTCTCCTGTCACTCATTATCGCTCCCTGTCGCAGGTAATTGATTTCATTAATCAGTGCTAATCGGGAACACACTCCGTAACCACCAGGAATCAAGTGGACAGCACAGGTGGAGGGACTCCCGCGGCAGGCTGTTGAGTTGTTAATTGTCAGAAGTCCTTTGATTAACATTCGCAGACTGGACACAGGAGGACAGACCTGGTCTGGCATACGGGGACAAGCTCGAAAGATTGCAGTACTAGAAGCTCAAACGATTGCGGTAGCCATAAGTGCTGTGCAAACAGCATTCACCAATGAGATCTGTGCTGCTGACAGGTTTTAAAGCTAAACCTGTGCTTAAATGGCTGTTAAGCTTTACCCAGCGTGCCGAATATGCATCAAGCCACGCTGTTTTAATCCTTTTCCGTCTTCTCTTAAATAAACTCCCAGCAGGATGTGCGTTTTATCAGTTCCCTCACAATTCCAAGAATGGCGTTATTACACTCGGCACTTCAGGCTCTCTGTTGCAAGAATGTAAAGCTTACAGGCCCATTACACTTAACTGAAGACTTAAGAAACGGCTGAATTAAACCCAAGGTGCCACTGAGCCAAACGGTAGTCCCTGAAAAGTAACCACTCAATAATTCATAATACAAATGCCTTTGCCAAAATGCTATTGTTTACAATAGGTGGGGCAAGTATTATTTGCACCCAAGCTACGTCTTAAGTGCATGTTTACATCGATTGTTTGCTTTGGCATTCAATTAAAAAAAAATGCTCCATCATATATATAAACACAGTGCTGGCGAAAGTAGCTTTTAAAAGGAATGCATTGCTATACTGCATTACTCCATGAAAAAGTAACTAATTGCAGTATTTTGTAAGTAATGCATTGTTACTTTTGCGTTACTTTTTGTCCTGAGAGTATCCACCTATTTAGGACGTTCTGCAAAACTGAAATTAATATGATTGAAGGATGAGTGCATTTTTGGGTGAACAGTCCGTTTAATTGTGCACAAGAGAGTCGGTGAATCTCTAGATCAAAGTGATTTTCAATATTCAATTTTCAATATTCAGTTGTATTAAAAACACCTGCCGCAAATCCACCGTTAACGCTTTTATCAGCTCGTTTTTAAGACAGTCAGACATCTTTTCTTATTACATTAGTGCCATTTTGGTTTCCCCTGAATGGGACGCACGCTAAATGAAAGTTACTCTAATCAGAGGCCAGATTTTATTGCCGTGCCCTCGGCGGTGAGGGTTTTATGACTGACTGTGGATCCGTGAAGAGCCGAGGGACGTTAGTTTATCTTTGTTGGTAGTTTTGATAGAGTGCTTGCTCAGCACGGAGGGCATTAGGCTCATTATTGTGCTGCTGCTATCAGGAGATGAGACTTCAGCATTACTGTAGGAAAACACAATATTCAGCCCCTCGCTGCGGGATCTTATTTACCACCACAAAAGATGGCTTCGGCATCAATAAAACAGCGCGGACGTTTGTGCCACTCTCGCTCAGTTATGATTTTTATTACGTCTTGTTGATCTAGGTGAACTGTTGTTGAAAGTGCTGTAGCTATTTTCATCATGTAGCCGTCAAGCATTAGAAAACGCTCCTTCCGATTCGTACATCTCCACCTTCAATTTGCCAGCAACTTCTTTATTATTACTGGGCGGATGTGAGTGCATTTCCCCTGCTCATTTCCCTGTGTGCCAAGGGTAATCAGACTGTTGTGTCTAAGTGTGTGTGTGTGTGTCTCTGCGTGTCAGTAATGCTCCGCGCGCACACACACACACACACACACACACACACACAGTCTCTAGTCATTGTAGCACAGTTGGTCTTGGCGCTATGGCCGTGCCGGTGTGTGCCAATCCGGCCCGGGAGCCGTGGCACTTACAAGCCCCCTTGTGCTAGATAAAACATTCCAGTTTGTCACTTGACGGCTGTTGTCAGATGTCAAAACAAAGATTTTGGTCATTACTGAACAAACAGACTTATCATGTACAGGGTTAACTGTAACTAAAAGCAGAGATGCTACTAACGTAACTGCATTTTTCAGTAGCGTGACTGCAGCTCAGGTGTTTGCAAAACAATGCAGCTTTTCCAGTACTTTTTCCAATGAGAAGCGATGTAGCTTGACAACTTTGTCACATTTTGTTGTGATGAACTGTTTTGAAGCAAAATATTTAGTTTTCACAGTGTTTTAACACAGATATATAGATGAAGGTATTTTAACAGACATGTTTATCACATTTATCATATTTATTTATAAGTTACGCAAGTACATAATAATAATATTATTTAATATAATATTAATATTATTATTATTAGTAGTAATAATATTGTTATTATTATAATTATATAATATTATATATATAATATTAATGATTATTCATTATTATTCATTATTATTTTTATATATATAAAGTGTTTTGAATATATAAATTAGTGCTGTCAATCGATTAAAAAAATAACTAATTAATTGCACACGTTTTCTAAAATTAATCGCGATTAATCCCACCTAACATTAAATTTTGTTCAAATACTTTTACATTGCAATAATTTCACATTCAACCTTCAAATTAATGTAGAAACAACATAAAGACAGTATAATTTTAATATTTGTATAATGGCATCATTTTTTTTATGACTGAAGGCCAGTATCACTCTGATGTCTCTATGAAATAATTTTTCCCCTAATATTTAAACATTGATTAGACATTCAACATTACAAAGCTATCAATTTTAACATTTATTAGATTACTTAAAATAACTTCTAATTTAAGTGAACTTAAAACAATCTTCACATAAACCCATTATAATAAATGTCATATTTACCTGTGCCCTTCAGCAAATAGGAAATATACAGAAATTGAATAAATTTATCAAACACTAAATTCCAAATTAAATATAGATGAATCCTTAAAGCTACAAAAGTTATTGATTTCCTCTTTTTTTCTTTTGATCTTTTATTACCAGACATCACAGCAGCTGGTTATTAGGTTTTTTGTCTGCTGTCCCTTTAAGAGCTACCAACGCTGAACGTGACGCGGATCTGACAGGCATCTCTTTACCTATTCTGACCCACTTCAGTTCTTAAAGTCTCAAATGAGTTGAATCGGGTGTTAGGGCTGCACGATATATCGTTTCAGCATCGATATCGCGATGTGCGCATCCGCGATAGTCACATCGCAGGATGTGCGATGTTTAGTAGGCCTGATCATTATATTTATACTGATCGTTTTCTTTGCTCACACACAGACACCGTGTCTACTCCGGACGCGACAGCTGCACAGAGATACCCATTTTTAAGTAAATTTAGTAGCAGAGCTACTGCAAGCGATTTTCAGTGCTGGAAATCCATTTATCCTTTGTTGAAACTTCCGCGTCGTCGAGGAGAACACATCACGGATGTTTAGCAACGGCAGGCGCCAGGAAAGCGCAAGCTCCCGAGCGCTTTGGAAAGGAGGAGGAAGTGGCGCGGCGGGAGTTTTCCACGCGTTTGCAAATGCACCATGTGAACGGCCCCAAAGTCTTTCTACACTGGATGCGACAAAGCGACCGTTGCCAATCGTGTCAACTTTGTGTCAGTACGTCATAAATAGAGCGAGGCATATCAGTTTACTGGCGGGGATTCGTTGTGTCGCGCCGCATCCAGTGTAGTGCGACACATATGCGCGAAACCGTGTCAAAATGCATGTCTCCAAGTATCCTTGTAAAAAAAAAAAAACCAGTTGCTTATGTCTTAGGTAAACAATTGAGAAAGAAAGAGGATAACAATAACAGAAGTTTAATGTCTCTGTTGCTTTCTGTGTCATAATCAAACAACAAAACAGAGAAAAATCACTTTTGTAGCTTTAACACAGATTTATTAGATTTAATTTATACAATGAAGACTGTGTTATGCAGTGTTATTTTACATTTTATTATTCAATTTCTGCACCTGAATACTGTTGGACTTGCCTTAAAAATACAAAGCACTGTTTATTTCATTTGTATCTTTGTTCTATTATATTTATCTATGCTTGTAAATTGTTTATTTCCTATGCTGATTTACTCACCTACAAAATATTTTTTTTCTCTCCAAATAGAGCTATTCAGGTCATTTGGTGATTTTTTTTTTTTTTTTTTTCATATCGCAATATATATCGCAGAAAAACAAAATATCGCAATGTGAGTTTTTTCCAATATCGTGCAGCCCTATCGGGTGTGTTAGATAGTGTTAGACAGTGCTGTGCTGTTCCAGGACAGTTTGGAAAACCACTGCGTTTCAGAGACATGTTCTTAAATGTGACTCATATAACAAATACATACATGCACAGTTTTTAGGCAGCTTTAATCGCCTTTTTGGTAACTTCGTGACTTAACTGGCGACATAACTACGACATTGCATGCTCGTAATTTCTTTCACAATTTGATATGAAATGATACAGGCTACAGCGCATTTGTGCGTGCAGTTGAAGAGCGCGCACTACCGTTTCCATGCTCGTTTGACTCATAAAGACGTTCTGCGTTTAAATAAACGATGGTTCTTGTCACAAAAAAAGAGACAGAAGCAGCAGTTGTGGGTGGGGTGGCCATCCATAGCCCCGCCCCTGCGTTAACAGCGTTAAATATTTTTAATGCGTTAAACTGAAAAAATTAATCGCCTGCGTTAACGCGCTAATTTTGACAGCACTAATATAAATATAATAATATTTTTAATAAAGTGGCCAAATAATAAAAATAATATTTTTGTAATGATATTTAAATAATATATAGCAATTGGACCCACACATACACGTGTTATTTATATTATTATGATTTTTCATTGTTAATTATAAATAATAATGATAACAAAATGTATACAATTTGTATAATAATTAATTATATATAATATTATTTTTATTTAGATAAATACATAATATACAAATATAGAAATACATTATATTTTTGTAATAATTTTAATTACCATGTAAATTGAGCATGCACACATTATTTACATTATTATGATTATTCATTGTTAATTATAAAAGACAACAATAATAATAAAATATATAAGTAAATAACATTTATATAATAATGTATTACATATAATGATTTATATTTAGATGTGTATATATATAAGGTAAATATAAATAATATTAATAAATAAAAATCTACAAATGTATACATAATTTACTTCTGTTTATTGTTATTATTAATCATCCTATAATTTATAATCATTTCATCTATCTATCTATCTATCTATCTATCTATCTATCTATCTATCTATCTATCTATCTATCTATCTATCTATCTATCTATCTATCTAAATAAATAAATAAAAACAAAGAAATAAAAAGAAATGGACTGAATGAATTGGGATGCAACCTGTGATTACAGACTTCACCAGAGGGAGACCTAAGGTCAACATGATGACCCATCATCCATCCACGTCTGCAGACTGACCCGTTCTCTTCTAGCACTGAGTGTGTGCTTTACTGAGTTTAGCACAGGAACCTAAACGGCCTCCTCATTAGCTCCCTGCATGGGGCGCGCGGCCGCCCGTGGCTCTCTGCATCCTCAGACAGAGTAATCCTGTCTCATTTCATGTGTCTTTGGCCTGCCATCTGACCTCTACCATCCGTGCCTCTTGCTTGTATTTTTCAGAGGCAGCTGAGAGTGTTTTCAGACAGAAAGCCAGTTCTTCTGGTGGTTAGCAGCTGTTGACAGTATCCATGTGTCTGTCTAAGAGATGTAGATTTTGGCTTCCAGGGACTGTTTGTTTATGGGTGTATGTGTTTGTCCTTGAGCGGTGAAAGACCATCAGGGTGCAGTGTTTGGGGAAGCGCCGGTGGCTGCATGTGTGTGTTTAACTGGAATTGTGTGTGTGTGTGTGTGTGTGTGTGTGTGTGTGTGTGTGTGTTTGTGATTGCAGAGTGCAGCGGCAGCTCCGAGTCCTGTCCTTGGAAACATGCCCCCAGGAGAGGGTATGCCGGTCGGCCCCGTTCCTCCGGGCTTCTTTCAGGTACACACATACACACAAATGCATTTGCTGCATAGCCATGGAGAGCTGTGATCTTAACAGACTTATTTGCCGTATATATGAAGTTTTAAAAATGCTAGCAGACTGCTTACTGCATACTGTGCAGTACTGTATATTTTCTACTATGGATGGTGAAGTAGACAACATTGCACTGTGGGCATTGTCTTATATATAATGGAAATTGCCTTGTATATATCTTTTATATATATATATATATATATATATATATATATATATATATATATATATATATATATATATATATAAATGTTAATTTATTTTTCTTTTTTGACAAGTTGATTGTCACACTGTGGGAATTATATTCCATAGAGTGTTTTGAAGTTTTATACCGCAAAGTTGCATACTTCATGCACAGATTCATAGTATACATAATGTAAAACTAGTCTGGGTGGTATGGTATTTGTGAACATAAGCATAGTCTGTATAAAATGTTTGTTTTATTGACAGTGTATTTGAGTAGTTGACATGAAACTATTTTAAATAGATAATTTGTATTTCCTTCTTGTACAATTATTTTTATACATTATGAAACCTCATATTAATGCTGAATAGCAAAAATGTTTAAAAATGTTGAAAAATATGAAATAGTGACCAGTCCCAGAATCTAAAAGATATATTTTTATTATACATTAATATACATTTTTAACTCCAATTTGTTGAAAATAATTGAAATAAAATAAATCAAATTATAATGTATTATTGTCAATTATGTCAATTATGTATGTATTATTATTATTATTATTATTATTAATAATAATATACAGTTTGTTCAACATCAAGATATTAGAAAAAAAGAATTTATATTAATGGATTATTGTTAATATTAATAATCATAATTATTAATATAACAATAATTTTCTCCTAAAATTAAAATGTAGTAATTTCAACATTTTAGTTATTTAAAACTTTATATTATTGCATAATGAAAAATGTTTAAAACATCATGTCCATCATGTCAACTAAACATTTGAACATGATATGATTTTTCTTAAGGCTCACGCAGTCATAAACTAGCCCTGTATGAACTTGAACCTGTGTTTTGTTTTGTTTTTCTGGTAGTTTGCATGCGAGTCAAATTGCACAGGCTCAGAGTGACTGAAAATAACTCATGTGTGCACACTCACTTCTCTTCAGTCAACTCTTCAGATCTTTGACTTTACCTGGATCTTGTCCACATCATTCGCTGAATTTTAGGATGAAGGCATCTTTGAATCATTTTAATTCTGTCTCTGTGATCCATAGCAACGTGTTAAAATCCCTCAGACATTAACACGGGTGGAAGAAATGGCTGACAGTGACAGAACACACACCTGTGGCTTTTTTCTGAAAGGCTGAACCAGTTTGCACGCGGTGGGATTGTGAAGTCCACTTCAGACAAAATTACTGTGCTCTGAATTCTCAAAAGAGAGGTTTTCTCCTGAAAAGCACGACCTTTGTCCCGCGCGACTCCAAATAAAGTGTGGCATGTTTTCATTTTGATCTGGTGTGGCTGTTTGTGGCCTTGAATCACCGGTTTGAAGGAAAGATGTGCAGATGCGACGTGACACTTTGACCCAGATGCACCGAACACTCATTATCCAAGGAGAATGGAAACATCCTCTAGAGTCTATGTTTACCGCCGCAGTTTGTGTAACTCAACACCTGTGTTGACACATGAGGTATTGCTTTAGACGAAGAGTTCTTATGAGGCAGATCGGCCCCGTCAGCTTAAAGAGCGCTCATAAAGCAGCCGTCTTTGTGCGTAATGTCACCATGCTAAGGAGCTGTGGTATTTGACGCCCAGTGTGTTGTAATTGGTTTGATTAAGAGCGACAGGATTCCAGCAGTCTGACTGACTGAAGCAGATCTCCAAGCGTGTGGCGGGGGGAACAGGAATCCCCTGCAGATCGCTAATGGTGCTCGTCTAATAGAATGATAAGCTAAGAAGATCAAATCATCTTTCTTAAGTGGCTCAACAAAGGCTCATCTGCCTCCTGTTGTTTCTGACGGGAACAGTCTGTCTTGGTAGTCAACATTTGAGATTGTGGCATGTGTACAGTCGCACAATCATCACAGGGTTAAATAAAACTACACAAAAAAGGAATTCATTGTTTTAAATAAAATAAACATTAACTGAAATAAAATATTAAAAAAAAAACTTATTTTTTTCATTTCAGCTAGATGCCAGGCCAATTGCATATATACATTGCATTTCTATATAATTATTTTGTATCATTTGTATTGAATTCTTGGATCATTTTTATACATGTATTATTTATGAAACCAATGAAATGCAAAAAAAAAAGAAAAAAAAAGAGTTTAAAATAGTTAAAGGTTATTAACTACAATTAAAACAACAACAAAAAAGTTTTCATTACTTAAATTAAAATGAAAGTTTACTGAAATAAAGTATAATAAAACCTAAATAAAACTTAATAAAACTTTAATTTCAGCTAGTCAAGACAACTGCATATATACATTACATATCATTTTGTATAATTATTTTGTATTATTTTATTAAATTCTTGTATAATTTTTATATATGCATTATTTTTGAAACCTCATATTAATGCTGGACAATTTAAGGGAACTGAAAAAAATGTAAAAGATGTTGAAAAATATAAAAGAAACATTTGATTTTGCTCTGTGTTCACAGTTGCAAGATTGTTGCAGGGTTGTTATTGTTATAACTAAATAAAAAAAAAAACGTTCATGAAATAAAATGAAATAAAAAAACTGCAATAAAATAAAATATACACAATTTTTAAGTCATTTTGCAAAGTTACAAAGCAAATTGTATATACATTAATTTTATGTATAATTCTTTCATATTATTTGTATGATATACTTGCAAAAAAAATTTAACAGTATTGAAAAAATATAAAAGAAACCTTATATTTTACTCTGTGTACACCATTGCATGATTGTTTCAGGGTTATTATTGTTAACTAAAACTAAAAAAAAAAAAAATGTTACTTAAAAGTTAACTGAAATAAAACAAAATATATAAATACTTATTTTATTCCAGCTTGTTGCCAAGCAAATTGCATATATACTTTACTTTTATGTATAATTCTTTTGTATTATTTATCTAACGTCTTGCAAAAAAAAATTAAATAAAATAATAATAATAATAATAATAAAAAAATTGAATGTTGAAAAAAATTATTGCAAGATTGTCACAGGGTTATTACTGGTATCTAAATTTAAAAACATCTAATTTTTACTCTAAGTAAAATTATAGTATAAGTACTAAAATTATACTAAATAAAGTAAAACTATTAAATAAAAATTAATAAATACCAAATAGGCATATTTAAAAATGAAACTAATAAACAAAAACAACAACTATAATAGTATATCAATGATACTAATATAACACAGTATATTTTGTATATTTTGATTTTGTATATTAAAGGAATAGTTCACCCCCCATTTTTTATTTTTTTTTTTTTGAATTTTGGTTTGACTTTATTTTTTCTGTGGAACACAAATGAAGATCTATTGTAGAACATCCAGAGTGCTCTTTTCCATAATGGTGGCTGACAAGCTCCAAAAAAACGTTCCACGGAAGAAAGAAAATCATACGGGTTTTGAAGGACATGAGGGTGAGTAAATGATGACAGAAAAATTTTTTGGTGCGCTAACCCTTTAAAGTACATTGGCCATGTGTTAGCGGAGTGCTGTAGCATTACAGATGAGCTTCAGGCCAGCGGGAGGGCTCTGGGACCACACATGCGTGGAACGAGCTGGAGGATGTTGGAAGTCGAGATGATTCCAGGGGAACGAGAGCAGAAGAGCAGCAGCTGCATTATTAAAGGCGCTGCATCCGCATTCCGCTCCATTCCTGCCTCTCATCTTTAACTTTCTCTACACTCCCACTCTCTCCTCTCTAAGAACACTGAGGTGTGTCATTTTTCACTCAAAGATGCTACTGTCCCCCGAGACGTTCTGTCCTGCCCTTAAAATGTGTTCTCAAAGCAACACCTAATTCCCAGCTGGCCCTCGCCCTCCAGTGCCACGTGACTGATGGCATGACCTAATGTTACTTTTTCTCTTGGAAACAGTGTGTGCATCTCTATTAAAGATGGAATCATATGTATATAGCATTTTTTAAATTTATTTTTAATGCCTGAACATAGTGTAAGAACTATATGTTGAAATATAAATGATCCGTTATTGACATTTGTAGTCAAGCAAACTATGCTATATTTGTGCTTAAGTGCGATAATTATTGTATCTCAACAGTAACGATTAACCAGTAGGTGTGTTTCCATTACAGATTTGTGCAAAACTTTTGCGATATTTTATAAGTAACTATTGCAAAATGGCAGTGTTTCCATTAACCGATGTTATGCAACTAAAACGTAATTTTTTCCTCTCGCAAAAAATCATGGTGATGGATGTTGGTAGGTTTACATATATCGCAGCCACCGATAGCCATTATTTTTAATCGAAGGGAAAAAAAAGAAGCAGTGTGGAGAGCCGCTTCTGGGATGCTTATGTGCGATGGCGCGGCTGGTATAAACACGTGCAGTGTAAAAAAGGGGTCATCCATCCAAGCATTAATAGCAAAGCAAGCCCCTTAAATTTGAGAGCGGCCACATATGAGGTGTTTCTTGGAGGTTGTAGTACATTAAAGAATGATCATGTGATTTTTATGTACACCAGGTGACCTGTCAATGCGAAAAAACTGTTTTCTTTACAGTTTTGCGATATATTCCTTTTTTGAATTGCCTGAAATACTACCTCATGCGAGCATAAAAACTTTATTTGCGATATATGGGAGTTTTTGCAAAATTGACGTGTTTCCATTAGGTGTATTTTCAATTTGCAATTTCAGTTTGTGCAATTTGAAGGGAAATGGAAACGCAGCTACTGTTTTTAACAAACAGTGTAGTGTGTCAAAACATTAGAGTAATTTTATGAGGTATGAAAGTCATTTCACTTTCTCTATTTGGAAGTCATTTATGTTTAGTGAATTGTAGTAAAATACTTTGTTTAATGAATTGGTTCATTCAAAATGAATGAAAAAAATTACTCATTAATTCTGCAAAGGGACTGTAAAGGTTTATTGTGTTTATTCAGCAATTACATATTGTATATATGTATATCTTTGTGTTGTGTGTGTGTACACACACATGGTTATTTATATATATATATATATATATATATATATATTAGGGCTAAGCAAGTTAACACATTATATTAATTAATTAACAAATTAATTAATTAACGCCGACAATTATTTTATCATGCATTAACGCAGCTTTTATTATTCTTATTATTATTTTGAAAGCCTGTTGCTCACTGGCTCTAAACACACATACAGACAAACCATGGGTCGCAGGAGGGGTGGGATGTTGATCAGTACTGGATTGGGATGGGTGTCATCACGCGTCTCAACCAATGAGAGCATTTGGGTTGAGCCTAAGACTGCAGGAGAGCTCCTGATAAAATTATTTAGGCTAAGCATCAACATTCACAAACCACTGTTCACTGTTATTTTTAAGAGAAAAGAATGCAACGTGCTCATAATCACGACTTCATAAGTGGGAAATAGGAAGTTTCTGCTATCACGTGAAGACAGCAGAGAAGCGCTCTCTCTCAGCACAGTGGAGTGCATCGTTTTGTGAACTTTGTGGTTTATTATTTTGTTGTTTGTGACACGGTAACACAAGGCCCTCTCACAATATTTTGCTTTACAGATCTATCACTCTTGCCGCTCAGAAATATTAACGCAATCATGCTGCAAGTATCAGAACAGAAGTTCTGCGCTCATGCGTGGTTAGCGCTCACACTACATGCATACATGCAACTGAACCGTGCTCTGGCCCACCTCTTCCAACCGAGCCAGAGACGGCTAAACGAACGGAGCGATCACACTAGGCAAACGAACCGGGCTTTGGGGGTCAAACACGCTCGAGCACGGTTAAGATTGCCTAGTGTGAGTACACCCTAATTCTGCCGCTTCCCGCACACACAAGTCTCTGCCCGCCCGTTCCCCGATTAATCACAGAAAAATCATGCTATTAATCGCGATTAAAATTTTTAATCGTTGCCCAGCACTAACTGTAGTTCAAAGTCACCATGACATGACATCACTTTTTTTCTTTCATGATGTGATGAATATATTTCTGAGAGAAACAACTTTTGTTCATCAGAAATTGATTGGATCATGATTATTGGATTATCAGTTTCAAGGGTTTCAAAGTTATGCCCCCGGTTTCACAGACAAGGCTTAAGCCTAGTCCTAGACTAAAATGTGAGTCTGAGCTGTTTCAACCGAAAGAAACTTGCACTGACTGATCTTAAAATATATCAGTGCGTTTGTTTTGTCTCAAGATGCACACCAGTAATGTTTTTTTTCTAAGCACGTTTATAAAAATTACTTAAATGTCCTTATTGATCTATGGCCTAATCCTGGCTTAGTCTAAGCCATGTCTATGAAACCGGGCCATTATGTTTTAATCTTGTATAACCCCAATTCCAGAGAAGTTGGGACATTTTGTAAAATGCAATAAAATCAAGAATCTGTGATTTGTTCATTCTCTTTAAATTTTATTTAATTGACAAAAGAGCAAAGAAAAGATTTCCAAAGTTTTCACTGACCAACGTGAATATATTTTTTAAATATGAACAAATTTTGATTTTGATGGCTGCAACACATTCCAGAAAAGTTGGGGCAGAGGCATTTAACACTGTGTCTCATCAACGGTCCTTTTAATTACAATGTTTAATTGTTTAGGAATTGAGGATACTAATTGTTAAAGTTCTGCAAGTAAAATTTTTGTCCAATCTGGCTTGACACAAGACTTCAGATGCTCAGCAGTCTGTGATTGTTGTTGTCTGAATCTCCTTTTCATGATGAGCCATTCATTTTCAATAGGAGTCAGATCTGCTGGCCAGTCTAGCACATTCACTCTGTCTACAAAACCACACTGCTGTAGCACATGCAGAAAGAGACCTGGCATTGTCTTGATATAATAACCATGGACTTCCCATGAAAGACATCATCTTGATGGCAGTATATGTCTCTGTACAATTCCAGTATATGCTGCCATGTCAATGTTACCTTCGTACATATGCCAGTCACCCATGCTGTTTGCTCTGCTGCACCCCCATACCATGACGGACGTTTGCTTTTGCTTCTGTCACTAATGAATGTCTGGATGGTTCCTTTGGTCTTTGGGACTGAGAACTCGAAATCCATTTTTCCCAGAAACAAGTTGAAATGTGGACTCATCTGAGTACAGCATGCATTTTACAGCACTGTCTTTTTGACTATCTGAGATGAGCTCTGGCCCAGAGAAACCGGCAGCATCGCTGCATAGAATTGATGTATAGCTTTCTCCAAGAGTAACAGATATTCAAGTTGTATGTCTTGATGCAGCAGACTGTGGTAAATGACAATGGTTTTCCGAAGTACTCCTGAGCCCATGTGGCTATATTTAACACACGCAGCATGACGGTTTCTTATGCAATGCCATCTGAGGGCTCAAAGGTCAAGCACATTCAGCTGAGCTTTCCTGCCTTGCCCTACATGTACTGTGATGTCTCTGGATTCCCTGAATCTTTTCACAATATTATGTATGGTACTTGGTGAAAGACCTAAATTCTTTGCAATTCTGCATTGCGAAATGTGATTTTTGATTTGTTTGACACTTCTCATGAAATCTGGCACAAAGTGAAGAGCCATGATCCAGCTTTGCTGGCAAAGACTGGAATTCTCCTTTTATACCCAAACATGATACCTTGACCTATTACCAATTGACCTGCTTACTGTGAACTGTTTCAAAACAGTTTAACGTGGATATTCTATAACCTTTTCACTTTTATTTTGCCTCTGTCCCAACTTTTTTTGGAATGTGTTGCAGCCGTCAAAAACAAAATTTGTTCATATTTACAAAATACATTTACGTTGGTCAGTGAAAACTTTGGAAATCTTTTCTTTGTACTTTTGTCAATTAAATAAAAGTTAAAGAGAATTAACAAATCACAGATTCTTGATTTTATTGCATTTTACAAAATGTCCCTGGAATTGGGGTTGTAGTTTGAAAGTAGCTTCCCGAGCACCGCTGTGCCATGTGGTCAGACGAGGACAAGCCTTTAATCTTTAAGCTCGGTATGAAGAAATCCACAGATCCATCGTGCTTGTAAAGTGAATGCAGGCTGTTGAGAATGCATATATATGAGATCTGCTCCTCAGATGTCTGTAGAGGTGGGTGGAAGTTTCAGTAATTCAGGCAGATGGTTTATCAGTCAGGTGTTCTGTGGCTCACTGTCTACTGCAGCACATCTGCCTGTGCTAGAAATCATTTTGTGTCAGAAACACTCATTATATCATCCAATTCATAAACTTTATTCTTGCCTTTCAGCTTAAAGTATTGAGACTTTAAAGTGCCATCTGTTTAATCCATGTTTAATCAGCAAACACAATCAGAATGTGTATGTTGATGCATAAATATATACATATTAATATACTGTATAATATTCTACAACAGAACATCTGTGATGAGACATGCCGATAGTGTTGTGGCATTGTTGAGGTTTTAATGATGGAAAATATGATAAACGTATAACGCGCTGGTGCTGAGCGTTTCAAAGTAAGTTTTTTTGTTGTTTTGTCTTTGTCATAATGATTCAGCCTCTGCAACAGCCTTTGTCTGATTTCCAACAGATCGTCGTTAGTTCAAACAGGGAAGTTTAGCGTAACAGTGCCCCCCAAAGGCCCGAGAGCCACATAACACTGTTGCTTTTACTAAATTCACTTGTCTTATCATTTTTTTGCTTAATGTATTTTAATCAACTGGTGTTTTGGTGATTTTTAGTGGCTGTATTAAGTCTGTTCATTAATATGACCATGTTCCACTCACGTGTCTCAAAGCACCACAGTACTTTTTCTTCATTTTGAACATTATATTTATTGTTTTATCATTTCAAACCTACTTTATTGTAATTTTTTGCTGAAAAATGTGCTTGAGCTATTTTTATTTTAATCTAACATTGTGACTTTCATGCAGCTGAAAGTTCAGCCAAAATTACAATTCTGTCATCATTACTCACCCTCATGTTATTGCAAACCTGTATGAGTTTTTCTTCTGCTGAACCCAAAAGAAGATATTTTGAAGAATGTGGGTAACCAAAAAGTTGTTGGTAGCCATTGACGTCCATGATATGGAAAAAAATACTGTGTGAGTCAATGGCTACCATCAACCAAAAATAAGATATTTTGAAGAATGTTGGTAACCAAATAGTTGACGGTAGCCATTGACTTCCGTAGTATGGAAAAAATACAATGGAAGTCAATGGCTACCGTCGATTTTTTTTGGTTCCCCACCTGTTTTGTTTACTCACCTACATGTTGTTTCAAACCCGTATGAGTTTCTTTCTTCTGTTCAGAAAAAAAGATGATATTTTGAAGAATGTGGGTAACCGAACAGTTGACGGTAGCCATTGACTTCCATAGTATGGAAAAAAATACCGTGGATGTCAATGGGTACATCAACTGTTTGTTTACTCACATTCTTCAAAACATCATCTTTTTTTCTGAACAGAAGAAAGAAACTTATACAGGTTTGGTACTAAATGAGGGTGAGTAAATAATGACAGAATTTTAACTGTCCTATTAAGTGTCTACATTTTTGCATCACTTTACACTCTTTGGATATCAGTGATTTGTCTCTTTGCCTTCTACAGAGAGCCACAGGAGAGTGTCCAGCACTTAATATTTCATGTGCGTAATTTGATGTAACTTGATAACAGAGAAAGATGGTACAGCAGCAGGGCTGGAGGCCTTAGAGATCCACGTCCTGCTGATTAGAGTCAGAGTGAAGCATGCTGGGTATTACTCTACTCTGAGTGTGAGATACTGCTCTTCCACCAGACTAATGGAGATGATTTACCCTAGGGATGCTTCAACTCGCTCTGGAGTTCTCAGTCTTTATCCATGGGTTTTTGCAGGAGCTAAGCAATGATGTGCCAGACTTGCAGACAGAAGAACTTTCAGTGGATATGCTGGGTCTAAAAGCTTGTCACTGGGGCAGAACTTGCAAAGGTACACCCACTGTACCCTTTAACGTCAGCCTGAAACGTGTTTATACCTAATCTACACATAGAGGGAACATTTCAGGGCCTTATGGGTGTTTATTAAGAGTGCAGCAGGTGTAGCTTTGAGCTGACCATTTTTGGTGGTATGTCAAGTTTGTTTCTTTGTTCGTTTATTAATTTATTCATGCATTCACTAATTTTCCATATCATGCTTTTTCATTATTTGCTCATAGTTTTTACTTTTATTACTACTTGGGAATAGGCAATATAATGATATTTCTGTATTGCAAAAATAATTTTTAAGAATGCATTGATATATTGATATGTATTTTATTGTTATATTATATTATGCATCTTATTATTATGCATCATAATAGTATAATGTTAAGTTTGAATGATAGGTATATGTTATATTATATTATATTATATTATATTATATTATATTATATTATATTATATTGTGTATTATAGACATTAAGTTTTGATGACTTGAACCATGTGCAGTTCTAGAGTGAAAGAATGCTTTAAAACAACACACAAACTTGTATAGATTTATAATATTAGTTGTCAGTTATTGACCAGTTATCTGCCCAAATTTCTATAGAATGTCAATGTATCCTTGATATCATTCTCTGATGCATGTTTACTTTACTTCATTAATAAGTTGTAAAAATAGACTAGTCTGCAGGCACGTACGGACACGCTCAAAATTCCAGCCTTAAGCCGGATCACCTTCTTTGTGCTTTTTTTTACCAAAACCTGTTAGAGAGATGAATGATTGTGCCGGTGTGTTATTTTTAGAAAGCTTAAGCCATGAATTATGTAGTGGACAGATATTAGATTAGATGAATGGCCTGTTCCATTTTATTCTGGCTTTTAGATATTAGACCTGGGCAGGTATTCATGAAACATCATAGACTGGAGTGTGTTTGTGGTCAGTGGCAGTATATATATGTGTATATATATATATATATATATATATATATATATATACACAGTACTTTGAGGGATTTGGTTCTTGATCAGCATGGCTTGTAACCTGAGGGTAGTAAACATGGGCTGAGAATGTGCTGTCTGCTGCTTCTACCTGTAAGGAGACCTTTCTGTTCACCTCGGTGAAGTCCACAGACCTCACTCATCTATTATTAAAGAGGACAAATACAGGCCTCTCACCTCGGTCCATAATTAATCAGAGACTGAGGTGTTCAGGGCCGCGGTGAGCATGTCAGACAGCGCTGAGCAACTGAGCCCGGTCCCTGAGTGGATGTAGTGCTTCTCACATACTCTTACTGTGATCCAGCTCCCGCCAGAGAGACAGACACGTAACGCTCTTTCTAGTCTAGGTACATCATGATCCAGATTTCAGCAGTCAGAGATCTCAAACATCTGTTATCAAATTCTTCAAGAATACAATACAGCTATACTGTCAGCTTAAATAATATGGAGCTATGATCAAACTGTATGTATCTGAGACTTCCATAAAATGTAACTTAGAACTCCAATAATTCTTCTGAGCAACACAGCTTTCAAAATTTACGTGTGCAAATTTTACAATGACTTTAAAAGGTTAATATATATATATATATATATATATATATATATATATATATGTGTGTGTGTATATATTAGTGCTGTCAAACGATTAATCGCATCCAAAATAAAAATGTTTATACTGTTTATTTATTATGTATATATAAATACACACACATTCAGTATATATTTTGAAAATATTTACATGTATATACATGTATATATTTATATTATTATATTTTATATTATATATAAATATATTTAATCTATAAACATAACATATTTTTCTTAAATATATACATGCACGTGTTTGTATTTATATATACATGATAAATATACACAGCACACACATATATTCTGTAAACAAAAACTTTTATTTTGGATGCGATTAATCATTTGACAGCACTAATATACACTCACACACACATATATTTATATATATGTATGTATGTATGAATGTATTACAAATGAAGAAAAGCTAAACATTAATAAACATTTAAATGTGTGTGTGTGTGTAGTTAATTATGGATTTTAATATTTATCAGGCTATTTATTTATCTATTTATATATTTTAAAAGGTTATGGAAAACAGTTTTCCATTGAAATTTCTGTGGTGATTATAGTATTTTTGTTCTAATCTACAAAATATAATTTGTCTAGATTTTGATCTTGTGCAACTTTGTGAGAGAACTGTTCTTTTGAATTGGTTCTTTTGAACTAATTCAGTCAAATTGTTCTGAATGATTCATTAGTGAATCAATATGAATCAAAATGATTTTAACATTTTCAGCCATCACAAATGACTCCAATAGAAAGTGTGTGAGAACCCTGAATACATGTGAAATTGAAATCTGATAAAGTAATAGATAACGTCAGTATTTATGTTTTATCATTGTATTGGCTGATGTGAATCCTAACGGAAAGTATTTAAGCAGCCTGCTGTTGCTATGGTTACTTGCTTAGATGATCACGACTCATGAAAATCCACACTCTGAATCTGAACTTACACTTACTTTTGTGTTTGTTGAAATGTTCCTCATGCAGTATGAAGATTTAAATATGTTGAGTGTCTGCTTTTGAAGACCCTCGATCTTTTGTTTGGACTTCAGCGCTTCTGTAATTCTGGCTGTATTTTATAAGAGATGCACACATATAGAAATGTGACTGAAAATGCATCGCGTTTACATTGTGTTCAGGGCACAACATCATCTCTCTTCACGTTTGCGTTCCCTTTGATGAACAAAGAGCTGCATTTTCATGAAAACCCAGTGAAGATGTCCAATTTTCACATCATAATGACTGACTCTAAATGAACCTCTTATTGCCCTTAATTATCGATAGATGTTGGCCCAAAAACAGATTGGCCACTCGTCTGAGCTTTGATCTCTGAAATGAGACGTGACCACCAAAGTCTTGTGAACTAGTCAATAGACACCTTTTAACTCTTAGGGATGCATCACTACATATATATATATATATATATATATATATATATATTAAATGCAAAACAAAAATTTAAATATATTAATTCATTCTACTACTTTTTAATCTTAAAAGAAACCTGAAAAAAACATCATGGTTTCCACAAAAATATTAAGCAGCACAGTTGTTTTCCAACATTGTTAATAATATGAAATGTTTGAAATGAGCAGCAGATCAGTACGTTAGAATGATTTCAGAAGGATCATGTAACACTGAAGACTGGAGTAATGATGCTGAAAATTCAGCTTTGCATCACAGGAATAAATTGCATGTTAAGATATATTCAATTCTAAAACAAGTTATTTTAAATTGTAATAATATTTCAGAAAATGGCTGTTTTTACTGTATATTTGCATGAGAGACTTTCTTCAAAAACATTAAAAAGTCTTACCGACCCAACCATTTGTTCTGGAGTGTATATAGGGATGTTTTCTGGAGCCTTCTCGTCTTAGATACGTGTAGTATGTTTACTTTGTTATCAAGGGTTTTTTCTTAATCTTACCTCAGATGTGGAGGTGGAAATGGCCTCGTTCGGTTGGATGCTTGGAAATAATTGTTTTCTGTTCTCCTGAGACTTTCTCTGTGCTATTGATTTGCTCGAGCTATAAGTAAATGCCTCCAGAGCTGAAGTAAAGCTAGTTCACTGTGAACTGATCTTAAAAAAGACCCAGTTCAGTGCGGTCACTGCTGGCTATCTAGCTGGTGCTTTAGTGACTGTTTTAGTGAGCCAATATAGAGGAATGTTACTCAGTTTTGATTTTATGTTGACTTTAGAGTAAGAAGTTGCTGATTTCACGTGATATCTCTTCTTTTTTCTAGCCTTTCATGTCATCACGTTATCCTGGCGGCCCCAGACCTCCTCTCAGAATACCCAACCAGGTGCTTTTCCATTTCAATTTAGTTTTAATACACAGTGCCATCTCAATATAGAAATACAAACTCATAATGGAGTGATTGGAGCTTTAAATGTTTTATTTTAGTCTTGTCTAATTGACTTGCTGTGAGTCATGCTAGGACTTTTCAGCCAAGACTAATATTTTCCTCGAATAATATATTTTTTTCCTTATTCCTGTCGCTTAAGGCTACACATTTATTTCCAGTCAGACTGCATGAATGTGATTTTTTCGGTCCTGATCTAATGTCATAGCCCAAGGGCACCTAATGGGCCTTATCTACTCCTGCTTGGAAGATGTTGAGGAGTGTATGTTAATTTGTACTGTATCTTACTGGTTCAGGCGTTAGGTGGAGTCCCTGGAAACCAGCCGTTATTACCCAGTGGTATGGACCCATCGAGACAACAAGGTTTGCTTGCTATTAAACCTTACAATGTGAATCTCACAAAAATATTTGGGTCATATTTAACACCTGAATCAAAATGAAAAATAAATTATATTTTACATAAAGAAAATGAAGCTTATTTTAGGACCATTTTGTCCGTGATGACATTATTTTCATAACAATTAAGCACTTTTCCTCCAGAATTCTCATTATCGTAATGCGGAAAAAAAAAAAATCTCATTCTCATTATGGTAATTCAGTAATGAAAATCAAGTCTGGACAAATGATTGTTTTATTTTTTAATCATCATAAATTAAAAATTTCCATGCTGTTTAAATACGTTTTAATTTTTTTTTTTTTTTTTTTTAATATTATAGTAATGAGAGCAGCTGATTGATGGTTAATTGTCATGAAAATATTATGATCCTAAATAAAAATAGGTCATTTATATATTATTCTATATTAAATATCCACTTTTATTATTCTAATATGTATATTACTATATTAATAGTGAATATTTAATATTACCGTATTAAATGTACATTATTAATATGATGTCAAACGATATTGTAATAGAAATGTAAATTGACAACATTCATGAAATTTGCTTTAAAATTCAAAAAATGTATATATTGCTGTATTAAATATACATTATTATTGTTATATTAAAATTTAAAATATATTTAGTACCATATATTATTTTTGGAGGGGGAGAAATGTTCTTTTTTTTTAAACATTACTTGACGGTTTTCATGAGATTCAACTTAAGAAAGAAAATAGAACATTTGTATTACCATATTAAACATTAAATATATTTGAATATATTTAGCAACCTACTGTATATCATTTTCGGGGAGGGGTGAAATATTTTTTTGAAACATTTTGTGACAGGTTTCATCAGACTCACCTTAAGAAAACATTATAATAAAAGAGGCCATATATATTACCACTTAACATGTACATTATTATATTAAAACATATGTAACATACTGTACGTAAAACAATTTTTTGGAGGAGGAATGATTTTTTTTAACCTTTATTAATTTTTTAATCATCAGTTAATTGTCACCGTAAGAAAAAAAATAAAACAGGGTATACATTTTACCAGGTTAAATATACATTATTATTATTGTATAAAAACATATTTGGAAACTTTTATTTCTTTGGGGGGTGAATTTTTTTTTTTTAAATTTAACATTTCGTTCAACTAGATTCAACTAATGCATTTACCACTAATTTCCATCTGATCATTTGATTGGACAGGTCATCCAAATATGGGCGGGGCTATGCAGAGAATGACTCCGCCCCGAGGGATGGTACCTCTTGGGCCACAGGTATAACCATCACACCTGTATGTTTGCATCACTCATCTAATGTGCAGAGGCACTTCACTACATTTCTTTCTATTGTTCCAGGCATATGGAGGAGGCATGAGACCACCACTCAATGCTCTTGGGGGTCCTGGGATGCCTGGGATGAATATGTACGTACTTCCTATTACACTAACAAGTACTTGCCTAATAACAAAGATTATTTCCTACTTAGCCGTATAATATTCAATGAGTACAACACATCTCGCCCTATTACAGGGGTCCCGGAGGAAGACCATGGCCAAATCCACCAAATTCCAACTCGGTGAGTCATTTCTCCATCCAGTCGTTGTGAAATGTCAGCCACTACAGCTGTAGGTAAATGTTTGCACTTGAAGAGCATCTGATTTGTTGACATTCTCTCTGTTTTTTCTGTCTGATCGGATCCATGTGGCATTTAAGATCCCGTACTCCTCAGCATCTCCAGGGAGTTATGTGGTAAGTGCCGTGACCCTCTCCATTTACAACAGCCATGAATGCTCACGTCCAGCTGTTAGACATGCATGTGATCACAGATAGTTCTGTGTCCTCAGTCGTGGAAGCCAAGAAATGTTGTTACTAGTCATTACTAGAAAATATTTAAATACTGTTTGGTCAAAAGTTTAGAATAATTTTTTTTAATGTTATTAAAAGAAGTCTCTTCTCCTCACCAAGGCTGCATTTATTTGATCAAAACTACAGTAAAAACAGTAAAATTGAAATATTGTTGCAGTTTAAAATAGCTGTTGTCTATTGTAATATATTGTAAAATGTAATTTATTACTGTGATGAAATGCTGAATTTTCAGCATCATTACTCCAGTCTTCAATGTCAAACAAATCCTCAGAAATCATTCTAATATGCTGATCTGCTGCTCAAGAAACATTTTTCTGATTATTATGATATAATTTTTAAGTATAAAGACTGAAATTGTATTTTCTAGATACATTAATGAGATGCAAAATGACAAACGATTTTAAGTATTGTTTTATGAAAAATAAAAAATAGGTGAATTTTTGCTTAAAACAATTATCTGCCAGTGAGGTCAGAAAAAATATTGTTTTCCCTTTGAATTAAGTTTATTTTTCTTCCCATTTTTTTTTCTTTTCATTAACTCACTTAATTTTGATAGTTTCTTTAAAAAACATTTAGCTTCTCTAGCTTGATTTAAGAATGTTTAGACATTTTTACTGGATGTAGTAATGTTTTATGTAATATATTGAATATGTATATTTGTTTACATGAGGCACATAGCTTGTAGAAAGACATCTAAAAAGCTGGTGAAAAATCAAGTGAAAATCCTTCACACAACTAGACATTGCCAGATACACTGAAGCACTTTTGAGATACCCAGTGTGATTAAACACGTCATTTTAAGACATTTACACAAGATCTTCTGTTAAACCGCTGTCAGTAACTCCCGGCTGAGATGATTTGTGGAAGGGAAGCTGTGGTAGCTTACTGAAAGCAGCCAAACAAGACGAGCTGCTCGGGAAAGCAGAGCCGAGTCAGCAGAGAGGAGGAGAGATAATTAGATTTGGGAAGAGGGAGGATGAAGCAGATATGCACAGTGCTGACCACAGCAAGGGCCTCAGGCCTCTGTCATGAACCACACACACACACACACACACACACACACACACAGGACTGTCTTCACATTTACACCTATACATGCCATAAGTGCATGCAAATATAACTAATTAATCTGTTACATGAGATTCAGAACAATATTTGTCTTCTCTCTTTCTCAGGGTCCACCCGGAGGAGGAGGGCCCCCGGGGACTCCCATCATGCCTAGCCCTGCAGGTAGGACTGCAGAAGACAGTTTTTCATGCAAAGTTGAATTTAATTATGGATAGATATATTGAGGAGGAAAAATAGAATAAAATTATATATACTATAAAAAATATTTTTCACACACACACACACACAAAGTATATATATATATTATATAATATATAATTTATTTAATATATTTTTATTTAATGTATTATATTTTTGAATTATAATAATACCATTTTTATATTATAACTTTAACTTTAATTTTTTAAAAATAAAGCAATAAAATATTTTGTTTTATTTATGTACATGCATATAATTTTATTTATTTTTTAAATAATTTGTAATTTATAAAAATACATTTCTTATATTTAAAGCTGCAGTCCGTCAGTTTTGCCTCTTTGTCGCCATCTCTGTTTGAAAACCTGGAATTGCAGTTACTTGCTTGCGTGGGGTTGTACTCCGGCACGGCTCCAGCGCAGATGAATCTAATGTTTTGAGGAGTATATGTAGCTGTCAGTCACCGCACCGGTGTGGATATTTACTGTTCTTCGCAATCACAGATTAGTCTACGTCTTGGAATATATGACACAAATAAGAATTTTCACCATATATTGCCATCTGAACAAGTAAGTAACAAGTCAGTCAACGTTTGTTCTGACCAACTGAGTAAAAAAGCATTACAATAAATCGCGCTTCCAATGGTGATTTAATCTAAAGATCGGTTAGCTCATATCACATCAAACCGTGCAAACTGTTATTATTGTTATACTTTATTCTCAAATTAACAACATCAGCATTGCGTGACTATGCGTATAGTGTGTATTACTGTGTAGATTTAAATTTCTATACAGTTTAATCTAATTGTCATACCATTCGAATTTCATATTAAGAAATTCTTTTAACCCAAAAAGCAAACTATGCTCCCTTCGAACTGGTTTTCTTTAAAATACAAATCTCATGTAATCCCAGGCTGTCTGTAATCAGAAGTATATTTAAAACTGGAATATAATTTAATTTCATTCACATGTGTTTCATAAACACATAATACTTTCTGTATTACAATCCGCCATCAAAATGATACATTTAATTATTCTAGCTGCAGTGAGAAAAAGCTATAAATGATCTGTCACCTGCAGGATCCTCACATGCGATAGCCTAGTAGCCGGGACAACTTCTTTATGTTTACAGACATGACGTAATGACGCAGTGCCATGCTCGAATTTCCCGCGAAAAACCTACCCGTACCACTCAAATTAGAAAACATTATTATAAGCTAACCGTTGTGAATCGGGCTAAAGTAAGGTGATAGTTTTGAACACTGGCTGGTTATGTACTTGCTCAAATATTGATTTCAGATCATTTTTAACCAAAAAAAAGTTACAGACTACAGCTTTAAATGTTTCATTTATATATATTTATTTAAGTATTATATATTTTTAAATGATACCAATAGCATTATTTTACTTCAAAAATATTATATATTTTTTATTGTAACAATAACATTTTTTTTTGTATTTATATTTTACAATATTTTTGAGTGTTTATTTATATATGTATATAATTTTATTTATTTGAATTAGGGGTGGAACGGTTCAACTTACTCACGGTTCGGTTTGAATCACGGTTTTAGAGTCACGGTTTTGGTACGGTTAGGTATGTGCTATGTTTAGGGAAAAACTATACTGTCAAATAAAAATAAAGAAAATACAATAGAGTAAAGTTACAAATAAAATAAACAGTGATTTTCAGTTTTTTTTTAGGTAGGTTTAACATTAGTTTTTAGGTACAGAAATTGAATAAAGTAATCAAATGTAAAATAGCATTGCATATTTTACTGTATAAATGAAAGATTAATCTTTATTAAAGTTACAAAAGCTATTCAATCAAGAGCAATGAGTGATTTCCTTGTTGTTGCTGTATGATTAATATTAAGAAAGCGCTGTCACTTTAAGAGAATGCACTGATCCAGTACGTTCAGCCGGCTATGTCTGCTATAGGATACTTACCAAGATGGGCATTTTGACAATTTTTGTGTGAATTTGTCCATTCAAACACAATACTTCAGAAAGAGCTTAATATTTACGTGCGTTCTGAGGCGCAGGTTTGCACGCTTCGGATGAGCGCGCGCACAAATCTTCTCACTGCGTGTGCGAGCTCGCATCTTCTTGCTCTTAAATGTTTAAACTGGCAAGGCTTAAATGAGTTTAGTTTAAACACAGATATCAACGTGTGCTGTTCAGGTCTCACCTGTGCACGCGCGCAATCAGCACGATGACGGAATAAATGACTGCTCATATTCCAGCATACAGCACTCGTATTAAACGAGTGAATGGTTTGTCCACGTTTTTTTCCATCGCTGTTGTTGTAATGTACTGGGAAGCCAGAATGTGCATCCATCAACAGAAACATACATTAGCTGAACCCTGTTTGTTTTACGTGTTGTTATTTATAACAAACTATATTACAGATGCATTGTCCGATTTAAGTTGAACCGTGGTCCTAGTGCGTGCCGAACCGTATGTGTGTGGAGAACCCTACGGTTCGATTTTATACCGAGAACCGTTCCGCCCCTAATTTGAATCATTTGTAGTCTTTAAGACTTATAAATATTTATTTACTTACATACTTAACTGTCTTTAGTGACCAAAAGTATCCAAATACATTTTCCAGCCATATCAGTTAAGCATTGGCTGAAACATTGTTGATGCGCTTGTGTGTTTGGCTCTTCCTCTGCAGACTCGACAAACTCTGGAGAAAATATGTACACCATGATCAACACAGTGCCGCCCGGAGGAAACAGGCAAAATGTAAGCGAGCACGATGAGTTTAAAATATGTACACACATGCATCTCAGTTCATACTGAGCTGCATTTGTTCATTCTGTACTTACTGACAAAACTTTCTCTGTAGTTTTTATAATAACGTTATATGAGCTTGTGTGTGTGTTTGACAGTTCCCTATTGGTCCGGGTGGAGATGGTCCGATGGGCGGCATGGCAGGAATGGAGCCTCATCACATGAATGGATCATTAGGTAAGAGCTTTTCTAATACAAACAACCACTTTAGAACGTACTCTCGGACATCTTTGAGTGCTGTCCACTTACTTTGCTTGGAGAGTATCAAAGCATGTCATAATTCAATGTGAAATCGCAGCTTTCATGCTTGATTTCCTGATTTGTTGTCATTTTTTGCCTTGCGTGATTATGCCACCTTGTGGTCATTGAAGATTAATCATGCATTTTAAAAGTACTGCCTTTGCAACTATACATCTACAGTATAATTTCAAATCCGAAATCTGTATTGTTATTTCTTTAGGGTCAGCTGACATGGACAGTATGCCCAAGGTAAGAGTTTTTGTTTCACATTTTAATTAGGACTGTCAATTTATTAATATTTTAATCAAATTCATTACATGATAGATGGGTATTTTTGGCTGCTGTTTCTTGCTTTGTTAAAAGTTCATCTTTTATTATAATTATTATTATTATTATTATTAAAATGTGTTAAATTGACAGCCCTAATCTTCATACACAAGTTGGGTCATCCACAAACTTTACTGGAATGAAAAATCACACTATCTATCTGTACAGAACTCTCCTGGTAACCTAAGCATGAGCAACCAGCCTGGAACTCCTCGAGATGATGGAGAAATGGGCGGAAATTTCCTCAACCCTTTCCAGAATGAGAGTGTATGTCATTTCCTGTCCTGTCTATTTGTGCTTTAACTTTGACATGAGCCACTCATCTGTTAAAGGGTTTATTTAATATTTATTTTATATATTTGTATTTTTAAATTATAACAAAGTTTACTCACCCTCGGGCCATCCAAGATGTGGAAGAGTTTGTTTCTTCATCTAAACAGATTTGGAGAAATGTAGCATTGCATCACTGTCTCAGCAATGGATGCTCTGCAGTGAATGGGTGCCGTCAGAATGAGAGTCCAAACAGCTGATAAAAACATCACAATAATCCACACCACTCCAGTCCAATGTCTTAAATTAATGTCTTGAGAAGTGAAACACTGCATGTAGGTATGTTAAAAAAACAAAAACAAATCCATTAAGACATTTTTAACTTCAAACCATTGTTTCTGAGTCTTCTATCCATAATATTACTTTCTACAGTAATAAAAGTAATCTCATCTGAATCAGAAAACAAATATGCACAGATCATGCACCATTTACTAATGAAAACTGTTCTAAACAGATATCTTGGTGGATTTTGATGTGAGAGGATGACAGGAGATGGACTTTTTCACAGAATATGAAGTGTTATATGGATTATAGACTTATATTTTGGCCAGAAGCTGTGGTATGACGTTAAAAATGCCTTGATGGATCTGTTTATTACAAACATGCAACATTTGACTTCTCAAGATATTACAGTTTTTCTCGATTGCTTAAACACATTTCTTGAAACTATGTCTCGTATTCTTAAAACAGTAAACACGAATCCATAACTTCTAACTCAATTCCCCAAACTTCCTATATTCAGGTCAAAATGAAGCTCTCCACTCAAAACAACTCAATCTTGCTGAAATACCAAACTTTGCTCTCAGACATGACACACAAACAGTCAAAAACACACACACTACAACACAGTTTTACACACTGATGAGATAAATTCAAAACATTACTACATAAACCCGTAATAAGTGTGGTACTACCCAAATGTTTTATTCCTCAATTTAATGTACTGTAGAGTACAGTACAATACAGCAAACAACAACAAAAATAATCATTCTGTCCCAGTATCCCGTCTTTGGTCTGGAACAGGTCAAAGAACCTCTTCAACATCACAGGCTATACTGGCCCTGGCCGGGCAGCGGGGGTAAAATCCTCTCGCATGCCTGATGCCCTTGTGTCATTGTTCAGAAACAAGATAGGTAAAATGCTTAGTCATGTTGTCAGTATAACAGTGCACTCTGTTAGTATCACCTGATGTAAACTATGACAACAGTTTGGATGACAGTTACTGTACTGAAATGCAGAAGGCTGCACTTCTTATGCATGCCATATATCCATTTCAAAAGTACATTTACATTTTAATTTACGCATTTAGCAGACGCTTTTATCCAAAGCGACTTACATTGCATTCAAATTACAGTTTTTACATTTTATCAGATCTTGCTTTCCCTGGGAATCGAACCCATGACCTTGGCATTGCTAGCGCCATGCTCTACTATTTCAGCTACAGGAAAGTACAAATTTACACATTACTGTATGTGGGATATTGATTGAAAAAGACTGGATATGATTCACAGTTACACATTTACTTGTGGTCTGACCAAAAAAAATAAAAATAAAAAAAACCCCCACACATTACAACGCCATTGTGAAATAGAAAAGAAAAAGAAATATGTGCACAAAGGCGAAAATAAAAATTAGAAAGTCCACTGTCAGAATGTGTAGCTCTTGTGTTGTCCTCTGTCTATATATGCTTTCCATTTGAAGGTTGATGAGATGCACCTTTGAGCTATTTCAGAGAACTGGTTTGTCATTGGCTGATCTATATTCTCTTCATTAGTGAAAGTCAAGATTCACTTGAACAATTCATGGCAAATTTATAAAAAGTCTAATAGAAATGTGTAGAAAATATGCTTGACAGTTTATGACAACTAGATCAACCATTTTGCATTTACCGTAATGACTTATACGATGAACTAATGACTTGATGTTTTGAGGGGTAAGACTATAGCACAGAGAACTATATAATACATTTTGAGCAACATGTCAATAGCAACTGATAATGTAGGAAACCACAGACAAATGTACATAATCAGTTGCATGAATGTACCAAAGCAAAATCGCAACTTTTTCCAAAAAATTAGAAACTTTTTATGATGTGCACAAGTGACTAGATGATGTGAAGGTTGAACAAGTAGTTTTGAGAATTTCATTTCTGATTTGAGAAATGCACCAAAGCCACTGAGAAAAACTGTAAGTTGACTTTGGCCCTTTATCCATCGAAGGTTCTGATTGGTGTGTGATAAATTTTGACTCCTAGTGTTTCCACTTGGGTAATTGTGTGCTAATTGAGCTCAAACTGTGCAGACTTGAGTGAACAATATTGAATGCTAGTGCTTTCTAAATGAGCACATGGTGTAAGCACTGAGAAATGTAGGGATTTGTGTGTAGTTTTGCAGTAACAGTTCACCAAATCTGACTCATGTGTCAAAACAGGAATAGTGTTTATATTTCAGCAAAATGGGTGTGCTTTTTGAAAAATGGCGTTGTGGTTTTGAAATTTTAGTTCAAAAGCCTGGTTATAGTGTTTTAGCAATCAAGAAAAACTGTAATTGACGGACTGGAGATTACTTGTGGATTACTGTGATGTTAATATCAGCTGTTTGGACTCTCATTCTGACGGCACCCATTCACCGCAGGGCATCCATTGGTGAGCAAGTGATGTAATGCTACATTTCTCCATACCTGATGAAGAAACATTCTCAGGTCATCCAAGATGTTGATGAGTTTGAGTCAAATTTCAGCAGATTTTCATTTTAGTGTAAACAATTCTTTTAGAGTTCTTAAAAACCCACTCAAACTCTTCTCTAACTCTAATGTCCTTGCAGTATTCTCCAAACATGACCATGAGTGTGTGAAGACCTCATCTGGAAATCCAGGTGGACTCCACCACATGACATGGAACTTGTGCAAGCGCGCTGTAGCCAGCCCTCTTCTGCTCTCTGAAGAATATGGGTCCAAGCCTCTCCTTTCTCTCTCCTTCCTTCGTTTCCTTTTTTCTTCAAGCGTCATTCTTTCACCTCCTCGGCCGCGTCACATCGAGAGACAAAGCTGAACCACGTTGGGCTGAGAACGACAAATCAACAGCCTGTCTATATTTACGTATATCTTTGTGTATATATTTGGGTGTACATTCAAAGTTACATGTGCATGTGTGTATGAAAGGACATATATTGATCCTAGAAAGAGAGAGATGATGGACTTGAACTGTTTTTGATGAAAACAAAATCATATTTTCTTGAAATATGATGTAAATTGACAGATCTATGTAAACGGATTTATTGCAGGAAACACTTATTGAGATGCAGTGGGGGTCGAGTTCGTAAAATGGCAGAATCGCAATGCTAAAAATCAATTTCCCAGCGAGGATGCACTCTAATTGATTCATAATCATCTTTGTGTCATCGACGAGAGAGTTCAATTCGTATTTTATTGAAACAGGTTGAGTTGTCGTTAACGGAAATGTGTTTGTAATTCTAACTGACGTCTGTAATTTATCATTTCCTACTGCATTCGGCCTTCAGACATCTGTGCTCCTCAAATGCAGTCCAATCTGATCAACGCCCTGGAGGTTTTGTTTGTATATACAGGAGATTTATTTTTCAGGACGATGCCTACGAAGAACAGCCATTCCATACGTACACTTAAAAAAAATTCTTAACTGGGGGACGCGAGAGGAACGTCCTCCGAAACTGAACGGAGATCGTCACACTCGCTTCAGTTACCGAAGAATATTTCTGTCATGTTTTGAAAATACTCCTAATCATGTGACGTACACAGATACAACGTTTACTGCTCTTATATTACGACGTTTTCTTTGTGAAAATCTTTGCATGTGAATACAGGAAGTAAGGATGATTTTTTGGAAAAAGGAAACTGGTCCATTCAGAGAAAGGGCACATGAATGGGAATTATAATTCTGTACATCTGTCATTCTAATAATCAACTTATTTATACAGCCGTTGTTGTGTCACCCGGAGAAACTGTGATTTGCTTTGATTTTTTAATTTTTTTTTTTTTCAAGTGGAATTATTATTATTAATGTTATTATTGCGGAATTTCTAAAATATATATGTGAATTTTTTTTATAGCTTGGGGATCTGATTCATCTGTGTCTCTGTGAATTATTTAAAACAATACTGTACAATAACTGAGGTGTTTTCGTGTTTATTTGTAATAACATTTGCCCTTTTTTGCCCCAGATTTTTTCCTGACTATGAGAGAGACCCCATCATGAGTGTACAACATTTTCATTTGACTTATTTGATGTTTGATTTTTGATTTTGTGAAGTGTTTATTTTCTACCTTGTGTTGACTTTTGTAAATACACAGAGAAGTTTTGGATATCCTATACTGATATAAAGCTTCTCATTGCTGTTTAACAGACTCTCAAATCATGTCGCTTGTTTTTTTTTATGCGTGATTTTGTATGCTAAGCTAGTGTTCATTGACTTTTTTTTTCTGTTTACATAAGAGAAATGTACAAATTGTTGCTTTTTATAATATTTATGTGAAAATGGTTCAAGTTTAGCAAGGTTAGCCAGCTTAAATACAAATTAGACTTAAGTCATTGATATTTTAATTGAAACCAAGCAGCCTCCTGTTTGTATGGTGACCCCTTAACTATCTTAACTACCTTTAAGTAAGAGTCTGTGAGTGAAAAGACAACTCCACTATCTTTTTTTTTTTTGTTGTTGTTGTTAAATATTTTATTACTATATTGTCCCTCACCACTTTATGTTCTGACTTTCTTTAACGTAAAAAAAAAGATAGTATGATTGTTGCTATTTTGTTGATTTGATTTTATCTGTTTGGTCAAATTTAATTGTTTATTATTTATTTATTATTGCATATTGGTTTCTGGTCATGCCTAATATTTTAGATCAGTTCAGGCCGTTCACTCCAATAACTATAACCATAAGGTTTTAAAAATCGCTCTATAGCCTATTCTTACCAAAAAATGATAATAATTGTTTTTATTCTGTGGGAATGTTAAATGCTCCAGCTCTTTTAAAGTTGGTTGGGTTCTGATTGGCTGTCAATGTTTTTATCATGGATTGAATCATCAGCTGAAAAAAAAAAAGTGAAAAAAATAGGATGATTATTAAATCTTTATACTTATCTTCCTTGGTGTGAACGAGCCTTTTCATAATGTTTTTTTTTCTTCTGATGAACGATAAAAACACTGACAGCCAATCAGAATCCACCCTACAACTACAGCTTGTGCCGTGGCAAGTTGGTGTAAACAGACCTTAACTCTAAATAGCAAAAGTCCACAACACAACATTCAGAGCAAGTTTTTTAGGGTGATAAGGTGATACAAATATTGACGGCCAATTAAAATAAATCCAAATTTAAATGCTCGCTGCAGTTTTTCACAGAACACTGAACTGAAGAGCTCGCTCAGATCGTTGATGTACGATAATCGCCGATGTAAATTGGACTTTTTGGTGCATCAGAGCTCCTCAATTCTGCCATCTTACAGTATATTACATTCGTGACCTGTTGACACTCTGCAGCTTTATGAGTCTCGCATAAAACAAGTTAATAAAACACACGACGATTACATCACACTCCATGTGTAGTAACAGCAACTGCAGCACAGGTGTGTGTGTGTGTGTGTGTGTGTGTGAATACATAGTGTCCTGCAGCTCTCAGAAGTATTCAGCTCGGTTGTTTGGCGCACATCACATGGTCCCACAGAACGTCCAAGTTGGCCAGAGTTGAGGTCACCTGCCATCGGCCTTGATAAGAGAGAAACGAGCTGACCTCCCATTATTTCAACACTCAACATCTTTGAACGAGGCCTCATGGATCAGAACTGGTCAAGAGGAACGTTAGATACGGACGGATCCTGCGAGAAGGGACGGAAGAAAGGGTCCGGCCCGCTGGAGGTGCAGATGTGCCAGTCCATCCTGCCCTGCCATGCAAACCATCAGGGAGAGCTGGGAGCAGGACAGCTGCTGAAGTGGATGGACACCACCGCCTGTCTGGCAGGTGAGTGGGACTGTGTGCTGTAGATGCAGATGTGGGATGGAGTTCAGGGTTGGTAACCAGCTTTTTTGATTGCTTTCACACATTTATTAAATGGTTATATCATGACTTATAATCTGTGACATTGTCATTTGTGAGATTTGTTCCAAATTGAAACTGAAAACAAGTTTTCAGTTAAATAATCCAATGTTTTGGCATTTACTAATTTACTAATAATGATATATATATATATATATATATATATATATATATACAGAATATATGAAGAGTTAATTTTCAAAAATCATGTTTTTTCATTGTGCATTCCAATTAATCTCAGTCAAACTGCAGTTGGGTTATTTTGATTAGGTAAAAAAATAACTAAAAAATACTAGCTAACTAATATATATATTAGTGCTGTTAAACTATTAATCACATCCAAAATAAAAGTTTACGTAATATGTGACCCTGGATCACAAAACCAGTCTTAAGTCGCTGGGATATATTTGTAGCAATAGCCAAAAAAACATGGGTCAAAATTATAGATTTTTTTTATGCCAAAAATCATTAGAACATTAAGTAAAGATCATGTTCCATGAAGATATTTTGTAAATTTTCTACTGTAAATATATCAAAACTTAATTTTTGATTAGTAATATGCATTGCTAAGAACTTCATTTGGACAACTTTAAAGGTGATTTTCTCAATATTTAGATCTTTTTTTTTTTTTGCACCCTCAGATTCCAGATTTTCAAATAGTTGTATCTCGACCAAATATTTCAAATATGAAATGTCCTATCATAACAAACCATACATCAATGGAAAGCTTATTTATTTAGCTTTCAGGTGATGTATAAATCTCAATTTCGAAAATGTTTGACCCTTATGACTGATTTTGTGGGCCAGGGTCACATATATGTGTGTACTGTGTATATTTATTATGTATAAATACACACACATGCATGTATATATTTCAGAAAAATATGTTATGATTTATATATTAAATATATTTATATATGATATAAATTATATGAATATAAATATATACATGTAAATACATGTAAATATATTTTAAAAATATAGGCTATACTGTATGTGTGTGTATTTATATATACATAATAAATAAACACTACACGTGCATATATTATGTAAAGAAAAACTTTTCTTTTGGATGCGATTAATCGTTTGACAGCACTAATATATATATATATATACATATATATATATATATATATATATATATATATATATATATATATATATATATATATATATATATAGGGGTATTTTTGGATACAGTAATTCATTTAGATTTGTATACTAAATATTTTTATTTCAAAGTAAAAAGTGAGATTATTAGGGTACGATGCCACTTTCAGACCTAGGACAGAAAACCAGCAGTGGCATGTTGTTGAAGGTGTTTTAATTAATTTAATAATTTCAGTTATAAACTCACTTAATATTTAACATTTTAAGCATCTTCATGATTCATCACAACTTGTAGGCCAGTTGGTGGAATCATTATTTCTAAATGTATAGTTTGTTGCTATCATGACATCAGTTTAATTAAAAACATAAGCCTGCATAGAATTAATGGAATGGTAGTATATATTGTAACTTTTTTCTGATTATTATTTAAATATTTTAAATCACCAAATATAGTTAATATTAAATATTACAATAGTTTATTAAATGATTAGAATATTTATTTATTTATTTATTTATTATATTCGGAATTATTATATATAAAAATTACATTAAAATATTATCATTATTCCATTATTATAATTTTAACATATTTAAATTATCTAAATTATTAAACACTAAAATAATTGAATTTATAGTGACTTAAATTTACTTAAAATATTTGATTTAGTATTTTAAGTCCAGTTCATGTGTATAGCTCAATTCAAATTGCTTCAAAGTGGCTCTACCGTAAAATTAGTGTGTGTCACAAAATTCATCTTCAGGAATCAGTAGTGACAGTAATAACACCTTTTTCAAATTATAATAATTAATAATTATATAAGTTTACTTCTCTGGTCTATATGTCCCTGTTAAGGTGGTCGTCTTACAGTGGGACATGATCATCCCCTTTCATAGTTTTTGTGCAATAACAACTAGGCCAAATCAGCTAATTTATTTCCCTAAATAATATGCTGCATCATCACCATGTACACATACTAAAGATAAAAATATGTAACTATTGAGTAGTAAATGTTAAATTGCTTAAATATACTGTACTGTAAATCCACTTGGCTAAAGTCTTGCCAATGAGACAGTGATCTTTAATATATTGCAAAAGCGAGAACAGCAAGACCTCGACTGACCTGCTAAAGCAGTAAAAATGTCCTTTTTCCAAAACAACCTAGTGTGTTATCAACCCATCAGAGTAGGTTGAGATAAGCAGTCACCTTTAGACTACAAACGAGGAAGGTAACTAGCATCCATCCACCTTTTACCCACAAATCTTGTGAATCCATATTTCTCTGTCACTGAAGAAAAGGGGCTTGAGGAAGGCACACATCAATGATTTACACGTGTCCTCTCTTATAGTAGACGCTTTATCTCCTTCCTGTTTCTGCTCCAGTTAGACACATGAAATATAAATAACAGTTACAAGCAAATTTGAACAATAAGTGTGTACCCATCTTTGAGGGTTCATTTAGCGGTTGATGTTATAAATCTCTGTCTTTTTCTTCCTTTAAGCTGAAAGATATGCAGGAATGGCTTGTGTAACGGCTTCCATGGATGATATCCAGTTTGAAGAGACTGTAAGGTAGAATGTGTCCTATATCACGTAAATGAAAATTTACTCACCATCAAGGTGTAGATGAGTTTGTTTCTTGATCGGAACAGATTTGGAGAAATTTAGCATTACATCACTTGCTCATCAACCTCTGCAGTGAATGGGTGCCGTCAGAATGAGAGTCCAAACAGCTGATAAAAACATCACAATAATCCACAAGTAAACCACACCACTCCGGTCCATCAGTTAACATCTGGAGAAGACAAAAGCTGCATGTTTGTAAGAAACAAATCCATCATTAAGGTGTTTTAACTTCCGGCCAAAATATGCATCCATAATCCGTAATAATGCTTCCTTCAGTGAAAAAGTCTGTCCTCTCTTGTCCTCTCGCATCAAAATCCATCCACATATTTGTTTAGAGCTGTTTTGTACTGTTTTAGATTGTAAATGGTGCTTGACCTGTGCATATTTCTCTCCTGATTCAAGACAACTTTTTCACAAGAGAAGTTATTGATATATTTTAGCCAGAAGCTATATGATCTAAAGTTAAAAATGTCTTAACACAGCTTTTTGCTTCACAAGATGTTAATTGATGGACTGAAGTGGTGTGGATTATTGTGATGTTTTTATCAGCTGTTTGGACTCTCCTTCTGACGGCACCCATTCACTAAATATGATCTATTGTGAGCAAGTGAAGTAATGCTACATTTCTCAATTTTTTTTTTTTTTTTTCTGGTGAAGCAACAAACTCATCCACATCTTGTATGGCCTGAGAGTGAGTACATTTATATCAAATTTTCACATCTGTGTGAACCTTTCTTTAAACATGACTTATCAAAGTAGGACATCCTTGTTGATCCTGAAACAACAGTCTTAGCATCCTATCAGATTTTAGTGACAGGTCATGTTTAGCGAATGCTAGATCAAGTGCTTCTTGAGTATCTCATGTTGTGTGATAAATTGATCTGTTATCATATCATGTCATATCTCTTTGTATTTCAGGGTTGGGCAGATTATCAATATCAAAGCCAGAGTGAACAGGGCTTTCAACACAAGTATGGAGGTAATTCAAGGCGAAACACATTTACAGTATTAAATATTAACGGAATAACTATAACGCATTCCTGTGTCTGATCAGGCCTCTGTTTTTATCAGGTAGGCATCTATGTAACAGCACAGGAGGTGCTCAGTGGGGTGACAAAGAGGG